>OX328125.1:0-132901 GCA_946811695.1 Gonocerus acuteangulatus | reverse complement strand
ATCGTTGCATAAAATGTCACGGGCCGACGGACTATTAAGCTGTTTGGGATAATATCTGAGAGAGTCCAGCCTTTAAGTTTTTGAGTTTGTGCTATGCCTTGATAACTAAATCTATCGGCGCCATTCCAGCAATTACGTTAGCCCCTTCGTATGATATTGTCCTATACCCTCTTATTAATCTTAGTAGCAGGATCCTCTGTATTTTTAGAAGGCTTTTCATATGGTTGCTTTTTAGCAATGGTCCCCAAGTGGCAACCGCGTACGTTGATATACTAACGCTGCACGCTTTATACAGCTGGATCGACGGTTTAAATTTCATCCCCATAGCGCACCTGACATCCTACCCAGAATTTTGTGGACGTTATTACTCCTGCTAAGAATTCGGTCAATATGAGGGTGAATTGCTAGACCCTGCCCGAATCTTACTCCCAGATACGTCACCTCTTCTGGGAACTCTATTCTTCTTTCTTCCACATATATCCTGAGAGGGTGGCGGTCGTCAACTTTACCCCTTAGTAGGAGTCCCTGCGTTTTACTCGCCGCTATCTTCATCCTAGCTTCTTTCGTCCAATCGGTCACCAGCCTCATCGCCGCGTTAGCCGAGTCCTGAAGTTTTTGTCTAGATGTTTCCTTGACGATCACAACTATATCGTCCACGTACGCGATAACTTTAAAGCCTCGCCGTTCAAGGAGGACAAGTAATCCATTTATTATTACGAGCCAAAGATACGGCCCAAGGACAGACCCCTATGGGCTGCCCATCTCCACGTCTAGGGCTACTTCAACCCCTCCAATGTCCCTCAGGTATGCTTTCCTGTTCTCAAGGAAACTGCTTATTATGCTGTAGAGGTTACTTGGTAAATCCATGCCCTGGAGCTCCTTAAGTATTCTGGGCCATCACGTGTTAAAACCATCCCTAACCATCCCCAACCTTTTTTTTTTTTTTTTTTTTTTTCTTTTTTTTTTTTTTAGCACCTGACACAGCGTGTCATTGCCAATGAGGACTAGGATTGGGTAACCTTTAACCTTTAATGGTTTTTTTTTTTTTATTATATCTACTTTATCTTATGCGAACTCAATTCTTCTTTAATTCTGTTACAATTTACAAAGAACAGACGGAACATAGACTACCAACTTACTATGTACGATACAGACATTACAAAAACAACAACAATAAAATGTTTAGGAATTCATTTTGACAAACACCTCACATGGGTTCCCCACTTAAAAGAACTTCTCGTTAAATGTAAAAAATCTCTGCATATTTTGAGAGTTCTAGCAAACACTAAATGGGGTGCAGACAGAAAAGTACTGCTAAACTTCTATCGATGTTACACCAGGTCCCTTCTGGATTATGGATGCGTAGCTTACTCATCTGCCAAGCCCACTACACTGAAAATGCTTATCACAATATCAAACACAGGACTACGTCTAGCACTGGGTGCCTTCAGATCAAACCCAATATGCAGCCTGAACGTAGAGGCAGTAGAACCTCCACTAGAGATCCGAAGAAAATACTTAATTGCAAAGTATTACTACAAAATTAAGTCTCTCCCTCAGCCATCCTGCACAAGGGATATCATAGAAAACCCTAATATTAATCAATACCAAATAAATAACAAGCATGCCCGACCTCTTGCTATAAGAAGCTTAGAAATAGAGGAGATTACAAATCAACAAACAGAACCAATACAGAAACAACAAGCATGGCCGACCTCTTGCTATAAGAAGCTTAGAAATAGAGGAGATTACAAATCTACAAACAGAAACAGTCCATTTCACTCACTCCTCCATGGCTCATTAAATTCACAATAGACACATCCCTCTCCAAGTACAAAAAGTCAAACATATTATCCAAACATTTATACAAAACAAACTTCTTGGACTTGTTAAATCGACAAACTAACTACATCCTTGAATACACCGATGGTTCAAATACAAAACACGGCATTGGATCGGCAGCTATTGTAAATGGCACTATCTACAAGCAAAAACTCCCGGCGCTGTAGAATATACTAGAAGCTGAACTCCATGCAATATTTCTTGCCCTCACTAACACTCCTCCATCACAACACACAAACATTATCATCTGTACAGATTCTCTCAGTTCACTACACATATTACAGAACCTATACAGTCAACATCCCAAAGCAATCCAAATCAAACAACACATCTACAATTTACAACTTTCAGGCATACATCCAACAATATATTGTCTGCCAGGACATGAAGGATATATATATATATATATATATATATATATATATACGTATTGTTTGTTTTTAAATGTATATATGTATACCATTTGTCTTTAGATGTTTAGATGTATATATATTGTCATTTGTATATACTATTCGTTTTTAGATGTGAATATATTGACATTTCTACATATAATTTGTTTATAGATGTATAATGATAGATGTAATATATATAAATGTGTGTGTGTGTATGTATGTATGTATGTGTATGTATATGTGTATATATGTATATGTATATATATATATATATATATATATATATATATATATGTGCGTATATGTGTGTATGTGTATATATATTTGGATGTATACCATTTATTTTTAGATGTATATATGCAATAACTGTTTGGAGCGAAACGCCTTAGATGCGCATGGATGCTCATAAATAAATAAAAAAAAAAAAAAAAAAAATTCTGTTACAGCTCCTATGTATTCCTTGAACGCTTGAAAGGTCTCTTCAGTCTCCACCATACTCCTTAGGTCAAGTCCGTAATCATAACACCGCCTCATCAGCTACAGTCGTACAGCTTGCATCTTTTAATTATATGTTCCACGCTCTCAGCCTCCTCTCCACATCTACATAAAGGACTTTGCGTCTTCTTGAATTTGAATAAGTATTCCTTGAAGTCTCCGTGGCCCGAAAGGTACTGAGTTGTGTGATGGTCCACTAACAACCAGTCTTTTTCCAGTCTTGCCTTAATCGTCGGAAAGTATTTTTTTGTGATGGATGCCTTGGTCGATGTTTGCCATGCTGTCTCCCATTCCTGTATTACCCATTCCCACGCTGCTTCCTTTATTTTTCTTTTGAAATTTGCGTCTTCCCTAGGAATTTGCAGCTTGTTAGATAGGCTATACGGAATTGTGCTCGAGAGTTCCCATTCTTTGATCTTTTGCGTCTGGGCTATTCTGGCCATGATTACCAAATCGATTGGTGGTATCCCTGCAATTACACTGGCTCCTTCGTACGATATTGTTCTATATCCTTTTATAAGCCTTAAAAGTATTATCCTTTGGATTTTTAAAAGACTTTTCATGTGGTTGCTTTTTAGCAGATGCCCCCAAGCGGCCACTGCATAAGTCGCTATACTCATATTGCATGCTTTGTATATTTGGATGGAGGGCTTGAATTCCATGCCCCTATAAGGCACCAGACATCCTACCCAGTATGTTTAGCACTGTATTGCTTTTGACTAGGATCCTGTCTATATGGGGATGGATCGCTAGTCCTTGTCCAAAGCTTACTCCCAGGTAGGTAACCTCTTCTGGAAATTCTATTCGCGTTCCTTTCACGAATATCCTAAGAGGGTGAGCGGCATCGACTTTCCCCCTAAGAAGGAGTCCACAGGTTTTATTCGCCGCTATCTTCATTCTTGCTTCTCGTATCCAGTCACACACTAGCGTCATCGCTGCGTTTGCCGCGTCCTGGAGCTTCTGTCTTGATGTTGCCTTGACTATTACAAGTATATCGTCAACGAAGGCTAATACACTATATCCTTGGCGTTTTAGGATGACGAGCAAGTTGTTGATTAGCACTAACCAAAGATATGGTCCTAGGACCGACCCTTGTGGGCTACCCTTCTCAACATTTTTCATTTTCCCTAAAAACTGGGTTGACTTGGCCTTTAGATATCCTGTTAGTCATAGCCACGATTGGAGTATTATTTTAGATAATAATCCAACTTTTCTTTTTTAAGGTCTGACAGGTTTAGCGTTACTGTGCGGTTCAGGGGCAGATTTAGGGGTCCAGGCGTTGCCTGATTTTTCTCTTAGTTGGTGCTTTATTTTCCTCCTAGTTGGTGCTTACCATTCATATTTCTCCTTGTCGGCTGACTATTTACCTAAAATTTTCAGTTACTTATTTCCTGCATGCCTATTTAACAGATGTTATGCTCTGGGGATTATTCTGGTCTGAGCACTCGCAAAGAAAAACTGTTGTGAGGTAACTAAGTCCTTTACCTTAGGAGAAAAGTCCGAAACAAGTTTTGCGCCTTTGCCGACTTTGCCGCTATGTCAGAATTTTCCTCTAAAAAACCCTTTAATTCACTTTTTTATTCAAACTTTTTTCACACACCTCTTCTGGGGATCGGTTGAGAATATTTGGTGCTGATTTTGCATTTTAAAAACTTTATTTGGTATTTTTAATTTGCGGTTTAGTTTGAGGTATTTTCCAGATTCTTTACTTCTGCGGGTTTACTGAATTTTTAAAAATCTAGGAGATTTTATTTAATTATTTTTATCACTTACTTATATAGAGCAATGTCCAACTGAATTAAAAATCACATATGATGAATTTTATCCATCACTGATCACAAGATATGGCTGCTTGATACGGATGGGAGCGGCACTCCGACTCTCGTTCCATGTTTTATTCATTAAAAAATCACTATTTCATTTATGATTGCGATTCTCCACTGGAATATCTGCAGTAGATAGTAACAGAGAAATTGTGCTATACTGGAAGTGATTTATACACGTGAACACGTGATAAACTTAAATATATGCTGGATCTTATTTTGCCGATATCTGAAAAACTGCTCGGTAGAATTTTTTAATTTTTTCCTAAAAACTGGGTTGACTTGGCCTTTAGATACCCTGTTAGTCATAGCCAAGATTGGAGTACTATTTTAGTTAATAATCCAACTTTTCTTTTTTAAGGTCTGACAGGTTTAGCGTTACTGCGCGGTTCAGGGGCAGAATTGGGCGTCCAGGCATTGCCTGATTTATCTCCCAGTTGGTGCCTTATATTTCACAAATTTTTAACTCTTTCGGACCGGGATTACCACCGGTCGGAGACCGCATGGGAAACCGGAAATGCTTATTTCTCGAAAACTGTCCGATAGAATTCAGTCAAATTTTATGGGATGATGGGCAGCACTGATTGTATGCTAGCATGATTGTTTGATTTCTATGACTCACCAAAAATTTTTCCAAAATTCCAGGCTCAATAAAATCTAACCATGGTACATCTGTCAGCTCCACACTCCGTCATCTAGGAGTCTAACGTTTTCAGAGTATTTGAACTGGCAGTTGAATATACTATAGAACCATAATCCAATAGTGACCTGGTAAAGGCTCAATAAAATCTAAGCATGGTACATCTGTCAGCTCCACACTCCGACATCTAGGAGTCTAACGTTTTCAGAGTATTTGAACTGGCAGATGAATATACTATAGAACCATAATCCAATAGCGACCTGGTAAAGGCTCAATAAAATCTAACCATGGTACATCTGTCAGCTCCACACTCCGTCATCTAGGAGTCTAACGTTTTCAGAGTATTTGAACTGGCAGGTGAATATACTATAGAACCATAATCCAATAGTGACCTGGTAAAGGCTCAATAAAATCTAAGCATGGTACATCTGTCAGCTCCACACTCCGACATCTAGGAGTCTAACGTTTTCAGAGTATTTGAACTGGCAGATGAATATACTATAGAACCATAATCCAATAGTGACCTGGTAAAGGCTCAATAAAATCTAAGCATGGTACATCTGTCAGCTCCACACTCCGACATCTAGGAGTCTAACGTTTTCAGAGTATTTGAACTGGCAGATGAATATACTATAGAACCATAATCCAATAGCGACCTGGTAAAGGCTCAATAAAATCTAACCATGGTACATCTGTCAGCTCCACACTCCGTCATCTAGGAGTCTAACGTTTTCAGAGTATTTGAACTGGCAGATGAATATACTATAGAACCATAATCCAATAGCGACCTGGTAAAGGCTGAATAAAATCTAAGCATGGTACATCTGTCAGCTCCACACTCCGTCATCTAGGAGTCTAACGTTTTCAGAGTATTTGAACTGGCAGATGAATATACTATAGAACCATAATCCAATAGCGACCTGGTAAAGGCTCAATAAAATCTAACCATGGTACATCTGTCAGCTCCCCACTCCGTCATCTAGGAGTCTAACGTTTTCAGAGTATTTGAACTGGCAGATGAATATACTATAGAACCATAATCCAATAGCGACCTGGTAAAGGCTGAATAAAATCTAAGCATGGTACATCTGTCAGCTCCACACTCCGTCATCTAGGAGTCTAACGTTTTCAGAGTATTTGAACTGGCAGATGAATATACTATAGAACCATAATCCAATAGCTACCTGGTAAAGGCTCAATAAAATCTAAGCATGGTACATCTGTCAGCTCCACACTCCGACATCTAGGAGTCTAACGTTTTCAGAGTATTTGAACTGGCAGGTGAATATACTATAGAACCATAATCCAATAGTGACCTGGTAAAGGCTCAATAAAATCTAAGCATGGTACATCTGTCAGCTCCACACTCCGTCATCTAGGAGTCTAACGTTTTCAGAGTATTTGAACTGGCAGGTGAATATACTATAGAACCATAATCCAATAGTGACCTGGTAAAGGCTCAATAAAATCTAAGCATGGTACATCTGTCAGCTCCACACTCCGTCATCTAGGAGTCTAACGTTTTCAGAGTATTTGAACTGGCAGGTGAATATACTATAGAACCATAATCCAATAGCGACCTGGTAAAGGCTCAATAAAATCTAAGCATGGTACATCTGTCAGCTCCCCACTCCGTCATCTAGGAGTCTAACGTTTTCAGAGTATTTGAACTGGCAGATGAATATACTATAGAACCATAATCCAATAGCTACCTGGTAAAGGCTCAATAAAATCTAAGCATGGTACATCTGTCAGCTCCCCACTCCGTCATCTAGGAGTCTAACGTTTTCAGAGTATTTGAACTGGCAGATGAATATACTATAGAACCATAATCCAATAGCGACCTGGTAAAGGCTCAATAAAATCTAACCATGGTACATCTGTCAGCTCCCCACTCCGTCATCTAGGAGTCTAACGTTTTCAGAGTATTTGAACTGGCAGATGAATATACTATAGAACCATAATCCAATAGCGACCTGGTAAAGGCTCAATAAAATCTAAGCATGGTACATCTGTCAGCTCCCCACTCCGTCATCTAGGAGTCTAACGTTTTCAGAGTATTTGAACTGGCAGATGAATATACTATAGAACCATAATCCAATAGCTACCTGGTAAAGGCTCAATAAAATCTAACCATGGTACATCTGTCAGCTCCCCACTCCGTCATCTAGGAGTCTAACGTTTTCAGAGTATTTGAACTGGCAGATGAATATACTATAGAACGATAATCCAATAGCGACCTGGTAAGGGCTCAATAAAATCTAAGCATGGTACATCTGTCAGCTCCCCACTCCGTCATCTAGGAGTCTAACGTTTTCAGAGTATTTGAACTGGCAGATGAATATACTATAGAACCATAATCCAATAGCGACCTGGTAAAGGCTCAATAAAATCTAAGCATGGTACATCTGTCAGCTCCCCACTCCGTCATCTAGGAGTCTAACGTTTTCAGAGTATTTGAACTGGCAGATGAATATACTATAGAACCATAATCCAATAGCGACCTGGTAAAGGCTCAATAAAATCTAAGCATGGTACATCTGTCAGCTCCCCACTCCGTCATCTAGGAGTCTAACGTTTTCAGAGTATTTGAACTGGCAGATGAATATACTATAGAACCATAATCCAATAGCTACCTGGTAAAGGCTCAATAAAATCTAAGCATGGTACATCTGTCAGCTCCCCACTCCGTCATCTAGGAGTCTAACGTTTTCAGAGTATTTGAACTGGCAGATGAATATACTATAGAACCATAATCCAATAGCGACCTGGTAAAGGCTCAATAAAATCTAACCATGGTACATCTGTCAGCTCCCCACTCCGTCATCTAGGAGTCTAACGTTTTCAGAGTATTTGAACTGGCAGATGAATATACTATAGAACGATAATCCAATAGCGACCTGGTAAAGGCTCAATAAAATCTAAGCATGGTACATCTGTCAGCTCCCCACTCCGTCATCTAGGAGTCTAACGTTTTCAGAGTATTTGAACTGGCAGATGAATATACTATAGAACCATAATCCAATAGCTACCTGGTAAAGGCTCAATAAAATCTAAGCATGGTACATCTGTCAGCTCCCCACTCCGTCATCTAGGAGTCTAACGTTTTCAGAGTATTTGAACTGGCAGATGAATATACTATAGAACCATAATCCAATAGCTACCTGGTAAAGGCTCAATAAAATCTAAGCATGGTACATCTGTCAGCTCCACACTTAGTGTTACTAAGAATCCTCAATAAATTCAACGATTTGTTGCATTTGTTAAGGAGTCCCTGTAAATAGGGTGCCCATGTCAAGCGTTGATCAAATATCACTCCAAGAAATGTCAGTGTTCGTGTTAAGGAGTTCTTGTAAATGGGGTGCCCTTGTCAAGCGTTGATCAAATATCACTCCAAGAAATGTCAGTGTTCGTGCTCAGGAGTCCCTGTAAATAGGGTGCCCATGTCAAGCGTTGATCAAATATCACTCCAAGAAATGTCAGTGTTCGTGTTAAGGAGTCCCTGTAAATGGGGTGCCCATGTCAAGCGTTGATCAAATATCACTCCAAGAAATGTCAGTGTTCGTGTTAAGGAGTTCTTGTAAATGGGGTGCCCATGTCAAGCGTTGATCAAATATCACTCCAAGAAATGTCAGTGTTCGTGTTAAGGTGTTCTTGTAAATGGGGTGCCCATGTCAAGCGTTGATCAAATATCACTCCAAGAAATGTCAGTGTTCGTGTTAAGGAGTTCTCGTAAATGGGGTGCCCATGTCAAGCGTTGATCAAATATCACTCCAAGAAATGTCAGTGTTCCTGTTTAGGAGTTCTTGTTAATGGGGTGCCCATGTCAAGCGTTGATCAGATATCACTCCAATAAATGTCAGTGTTCGTGTTAAGGAGTTCTTGTAAATGGGGTGCCCATGTCAAGCGTTGATCAAATATCACTCCAAGAAATGTCAGTGTTCGTGTTAAGGAGTCCCTGTAAATGGGGTGCCCATGTGAAGCGTTGATCAAATATCACTCCAAGAAATGTCAGTGTTCGTGTTAAGGAGTCCCTGTAAATAGGGTGCCCATGTGAAGCGTTGATCAAATATCACTCCAAGAAATGTCAGTGTTCGTGTTAAGGAGTTCTTGTAAATGGGGTGCCCATATCAAGCGTTGATCAAATATCACTCTAAGAAATGTCAGTGTTCGTGTTTATGTGATTAAAATTAAATTTGAATTGGGTATGTTGTTTTTTTTTTTTTTTTTGTAAATACGATGTACTTGGATTTATCGTATGAAAATTTGAAGCCAGTCCTTGAACACCAGTATTCTAAAGAGTGTATTGTGTCTTCAAAACACAACAAAAAGCTTCAAGACTAGGTATTACAAATAATAATAATAATAATTGAAAAAATACATCGATTGGGGTCTCCCGTAGTCTAGTGGCTAGCGCGCTGGATTCATAAGCGGGAGATGGTGGGTTCGATTCCCACCTCCGGTAGGAATTTTATCATCTCAAGGCTCGCTGGGAAAATTCCTCGCTGCACCCTGGATGTCGGCGCTAATGACCTAGAAGTAGATGCGCCGTAAAAAAAAAAAAAAAAAAAAAAAAAAAATACATCGAAAATAATAATTAAAAACACGACAATACAACAAAAAATATAATCAAAATTAAGTAATCAAAACTAATAAATCATTCTTGGTCAAGTAACGTTTCATTAAACCAATTAATTATTTCACCTGCGAAGAGATGAAACTCTTCCTTATGTCGTCAAATTTCTGCACTCATACTAGAAATATACAGATTACTCGAGTGTAGTGAACACTGAAATACATCTTCAATATTCGATAGCCCTCCACTACTGGCAGATAAACTTAAATCTTCTTCTACATCTTATTGTGTTTCGAAATCCAAACTTGTATCAAGCCAAAACGTTTCTCAATAACTTTTTTTGTTCGGTTTGCTGTTTGCCACTTATCACGTAAATGTCTTAAGAAAGACTCCATTTTTTTTTCTTCTATCCTGGTTAACCAAATTGCGTCACAATTTTTATACCTTCCTGGTTTTTTTCCTTGCACTTTGTAAGATCCAAACTTCATAAAGTACCCTTTTCGATATGAGCATATTTTTAGAAAATCCGTTATCAATATGAAATAGGCAGATTCTGGCAGCTAATTCTTGCATTTCCAAGTCAATACTTAATTGACAAATAAGAAAAAATTAAAACTAGACCGTACGAGGCCAGCAAAAGTTATGTTCCATAATAACGCACCAATAAGGACGAGGCCGGACAGCAAAAGTTATGTTCCATAATAACGCACCAATAAGGATATACCAAATCGCATCATGTAAAGCAAATATTAATGGTAATTAATTATAATAAATAAGAACGAAGGCCACACATACCTTTCTAAAACCTGAAATAAATTTGTAGTACTAACAAAGCAGTTTCTTAACTGCAGTATTCATTCAAAGATGGAGTTATAAACATGGTGGCAAGAAATGCCCTAATATAACCAATCCGTAATCCCTAAATGTTGACGTTTTTCAGCCAGTTTATTCTTGTTTATAATCTATTTACTATCTAAGAAAATACTCCAAGGTCCAATTAGAGATTTGTATTCATGAGTTTTTCAAATTTTGTCCAGCTAGATCAGTTAAAAATACCACTGTGCGTCGTATAGAGTGATGGCAGACTTTTCATGTCACATCCCTTATCGTATCGCTACAGTGTGGACTGGAATGTTGCGGGGATACAAGCCGTATAGTGTGATAACAGACGTTTCATGTCACATCCCTTATCGTATCGCTACAGTGTGGACTGGAATGTTGCGGGGATACAAGCCGTATAGTGTGATAACAGACGTTTCATGTCACATCCCTTATCGTATCGCTACAGTGTGGACTGGAGTGTTGCGGGGATACAAGCAGTATAGTGCGATGACAGACTTTTCATGTTACATCCCTTATCGTATCGCTACAGTGTGGACTGGAGTGTTGCGGGGATACAAGCCGTATAGTGTGATAACAGACATTTCATGTCACATCCCTTATCGTATCGCTACAGTGTGGACTGGAGTGTTGCGGGGATACAAGCCGTATAGTGTGATAACAGACATTTCATGTCACATCCCTTATCGTATCGCTACAGTGTGGATTAGAGATTTGCGGGGATACAAGCCGTATAGTGTGATAACAGACGTTTCATGTCACATCCCTTATCGTATCGCTAGAGTGTGGACTGGAGAGTTGCGGGGATACAAGTCGTATAGTGCGATGACAGACTTTTCATGTCACATCCCTTATCGTATCGCTACAGTGTGGACTGGAGTGTTGCGGGGATACAAGTCGTATAGTGTGATGATAGAATTTTCATGTTACATCCCTTATCGTATCGCTAGAGTGTGGACTGGAGTGTTGCGGGGATACAAGTCGTATAGTGTAATGACAGACTTTTCATGTTACATCCCTTATCGTATCGCTACAGTGTGGACAGGAGTGTTGCGGGGATACAAGTCGTATAGTGTGATAACAGACTTTTCATGTTACATCCCTTATCGTATCGCTACAGTGTGGACTAGAGATTTGCGGGGATACAAGTCGTATAGTGCGATAACAGACTTTTCATGTCACATCCCTTATCGTATCGCTACAGTGTGGACTGGAGTGTTGCGGGGATACAAGCAGTATAGTGCGATGACAGACTTTTCATGTCACATCCCTTATCGTATCGCTACAGTGTGGATTAGAGATTTGCGGGGATACAAGCCGTATAGTGCGATAACAGACTTTTCATGTCACATCCCTTATCGTATCGCTACAGTGTGGACTGGAGTGTTGCGGGGATACAAGTCGTATAGTGCGATGACAGACTTTTCATGTCACATCCCTTATCGTATCGCTACAGTGTGGACTGGAGTGTTGCGGGGATACAAGCAGTATAGTGCGAAGACAGACTTTTCATGTTACATCCCGTATCGTATCGCTACAGTGTGGACTGGAGTGTTGCGGGGATACAAGCAGTATAGTGCGATGACAGACTTTTCATGTCACATCCCTTATCGTATCGCTCCAGTGTGGACTAGAGATTTGCGGGGATACAAGCCGTATAGTGTGATAACAGACATTTCATGTCACATCCCTTATCGTATCGCTACATTTTAAACAGATTCCCTGAAAACTCCTTACTACCAGTATCGGTTGGCTGTTCCCTTTAACTGAATCTGTTGACGTTCTATGCACGGGTAGTTAATGCAACATTGAACACAGTTGTGTTTATAATTAAAACAGAAATCACAAGATTTTTGTACGACCGGAGCGAAATAAAATTTTTACGTGAGCTGAAATTACAGCTAAAGCAAGAGCTTAAAGTTCCCGAACAATATTCAAACGGAAAATAATTGGTTAAAGTTAGGGACGAAAAAAAGGAAGAGAAATGTAGCGTAATAAGCGAATTAAATTATGAATGTTCAGTTTGCAAGTCAAATGAGTTACAAAGCAAACCAGACTTGTGCATACGAAACACTTCATTCTTGTCGACCACATTTTTTCTGGAGAACGCCCAGCTATCTCGACACTCCTAGGTAATAGATGTCAAATAGTTACTAGTCTAGCAAGATATGACGTTATTTCTGTTCTGTTATCATTATTTACTATCTATAATCCTTACAAGACACAGTAATACAAAGAAGACATTTCTACTAGACACCAACTGCAGACAACCTAGCTATCTCGACACTCCTAGGTAATAGATGTCAAATAGTTACTAGTCTAGCAAGATATGACGTTACTTCTGTTCTGTTATCATTATTTGCTATCTATAATCCTTACAAGACACAGTAATACAAAGAAGACATTTCTTCTAGACACCAACTGCAGACAACCTAGCTATCTCGACACTCCTAGGTAATAGATGTCAAATAGTTACTAGTCTAGCAAGATATGACGTTACTTCTGTTCCGTTATCATTATTTGCTATCTATAATCCTTACAAGACACAGTAATACAAAGAAGACATTTCTTCTAGACACCAACTGCAGACAACCTAGCTATCTCGACACTCCTAGGTAATAGATGTCAAATAGTTACTAGTCTAGCAAGATATGACGTTACTTCTGTTCTGTTATCATTATTTGCTATCTATAATCCTTACAAGACACAGTAATACAAAGAAGACATTTCTTCTAGACACCAACTGCAGACAACCTAGCTATCTCGACACTCCTAGGTAATAGATGTCAAATAGTTACTAGTCTAGCAAGATATGACGTTACTTCTGTTCTGTTATCATTATTTGCTATCTATAATCCTTACAAGACACAGTAATACAAAGAAGACATTTCTTCTAGACACCAACTGCAGACAACCTAGCTATCTCGACACTCCTAGGTAATAGATGTCAAATAGCTACTAGTCTAGCAAGATATGACGTTACTTCTGTTCTGTTATCATTATTTGCTACCTATAATCCTTACAAGACACAGTAATACAAAGAAGACATTTCTTCTAGACACCAACTGCAGACAACCTAGCTATCTCGACACTCCTAGGTAATAGATGTCAAATAGTTACTAGTCTAGCAAGATATGACGTTACTTCTGTTCTGTTATCATTATTTGCTATCTATAATCCTTACAAGACACAGTTATACAAAGAAGACATTTCTTCTAGACACCAACTGCAGACAACCTAGCTATCTCGACACTCCTAGGTAATAGATGTCAAATAGCTACTAGTCTAGCAAGATATGACGTTACTTCTGTTCTGTTATCATTATTTGCTACCTATAATCCTTACAAGACACAGTAATACAAAGAAGAAATTTCTACTAGACACCAACTGCAGACAACCTAGCTATCTAGACACTCCTAGGTAATAGATGTCAAATAGTTACTAGTCTAGCAAGATATGACGTTACTTCTGTTCTGTTATCATTATTTGCTATCTATAATCCTTACAAGACACAGTAATACAAAGAAGACATTTCTTCTAGACACCAACTGCAGACAACCTAGCTATCTCGACACTCCTAGGTAATAGATGTCAAATAGTTACTAGTCTAGCAAGATATGACGTTACTTCTGTTCTGTTATCATTATTCATGGTCTGTCTTGTCCCCTCAATTCACTGTAGAGCGTCTTCTTACTATTTCACTTTGTTCTTACACTCCCCTTTCAGCCTGGTTGTATCCTGGTCTGTCTTGTCCCCTCAATTCACTGTAGAGCGTCTTCTTACTATTTCACTTTGTTCTTACACTCCCCTTTCAGCCTGGTTGTATCCTGGTCTGTCTTGTCCCCTCAATTCACTGTAGAGCGTCTTCTTACTATTTCACTTTGTTCTTACACTCCCCTTTCAGCCTGGTTTTATCCTGGTCTGTCTTGACCCTCAATTCACTGTAGAGCGTCTTCTTACTATTTCACTTTGTTCTTACACTCCCCTTTCAGCCTGGTTTTATCCTGGTCTGTCTTGTCCCCTCAATTCACTGTAGAGCGTCTTCTTACTATTTCACTTTGTTCTTACACTCCCCTTTCAGCCTGGTTTTATCCTGGTCTGTCTTGTCCCCTCAATTCACTGTAGAGCGTCTTCTTACTATTTCACTTTGTTCTTACACTCCCCTTTCAGCCTGGTTGTACCCTGGTCTGTCTTGTCCCCTCAATTCACTGTAGAGCGTCTTCTTACTATTTCACTTTGTTCTTACACTCCCCTTTCAGCCTGGTTGTATCCTGGTCTGTCTTGTCCCCTCAATTCACTGTAGAGCGTCTTCTTACTATTTCACTTTGTTCTTACACTCCCCTTTCAGCCTGGTTGTATCCTGGTCTGTCTTGTCCCCTCAATTCACTGTAGAGCGTCTTCTTACTATTTCACTTTGTTCTTACACTCCCCTTTCAGCCTGGTTGTATCCTGGTCTGTCTTGTCCCCTCAATTCACTGTAGAGCGTCTTCTTACTATTTCACTTTGTTCTTACACTCCCCTTCCAGCCTGGTTGTATCCTGGTCTGTCTTGTCCCCACAATTCACTGTAGTGCGTCTTCTTACTATTTCACTTTGTTCTTACACTCCCCTTTCAGCCTGGTTGTATCCTGGTCTGTCTTGTCCCCTCAATTCACTGTAGAGCGTCTTCTTACTATTTCACTTTGTTCTTACACTCCCCTTTCCGCCTGGTTGTATCCTGGTCTGTCTTGTCCCCTCAATTCACTGTAGAGCGTCTTCTTACTATTTCACTTTGTTCTTACACTCCCCTTTCAGCCTGGTTGTATCCTGGTCTGTCTTGTCCCCTCAATTCACTGTAGGGCGTCTTCTTACTATTTCACTTTGTTCTTACACTCCCCTTTCAGCCTGGTTGTATCCTGGTCTGTCTTGTCCCCTCAATTCACTGTAGTGCGTCTTCTTACTATTTCACTTTGTTCTTACACTCCCCTTTCAGCCTGGTTGTATCCTGGTCTGTCTTGTCCCCTCAATTCACTGTAGTGCGTCTTCTTACTATTTCACTTTGTTCTTACACTCCCCTTTCAGCCTGGTTGTATCCTGGTCTGTCTTGTCCCCTCAATTCACTGTAGGGCGTCTTCTTACTATTTCACTTTGTTCTTACACTCCCCTTTCAGCCTGGTTGTATCCTGGTCTGTCTTGTCCCCTCAATTCACTGTAGTGCGTCTTCTTACTATTTCACTTTGTTCTTACACTCCCCTTTCAGCCTGGTTGTATCCTGGTCTGTCTTGTCCCCTCAATTCACTGTAGGGCGTCTTCTTACTATTTCACTTTGTTCTTACACTCCCCTTTCAGCCTGGTTGTATCCTGGTCTGTCTTGTCCCCTCAATTCACTGTAGTGCGTCTTCTTACTATTTCACTTTGTTCTTACACTCCCCTTTCAGCCTGGTTGTATCCTGGTCTGTCTTGTCCCCTCAACTCACTGTAGTGCGTCTTCTTACTATTTCACTTTGTTCTTACACTCCCCATTCAGCCTGGTTGTATCCTGGTCTGTCTTGTCCCCTCAATTCACTGTAGTGCGTCTTCTTACTATTTCACTTTGTTCTTACACTCCCCTTTCAGCCTGGTTGTATCCTGGTCTGTCTTGTCCCCTCAATTCACTGTAGGGCGTCTTCTTACTATTTCACTTTGTTCTTACACTCCCCTTTCAGCCTGGTTGTATCCTGGTCTGTCTTGTCCCCTCAATTCACTGTAGAGCGTCTTCTTACTATTTCACTTTGTTCTTACACTCCCCTTTCAGCCTGGTTTTATCCTGATCTGTCTTGTCCCCTCAATTCACTGTAGGGCGTCTTCTTACTATTTCACTTTGTTCTTACACTCCCCTTTCAGCCTGGTTGTATCCTGGTCTGTCTTGTCCCCTCAATTCACTGTAGAGCGTCTTCTTACTATTTCACTTTGATCTTACACTCCCCTTTCAGCCTGGTTGTATCCTGGTCTGTCTTGTCCCCTCAATTCACTGTAGAGCGTCTTCTTACTATTTCACTTTGTTCTTACACTCCCCTTTCAGCCTGGTTGTATCCTGGTCTGTCTTGTCCCCTCAATTCACTGTAGAGCGTCTTCTTACTATTTCACTTTGTTCTTACACTCCCCTTTCAGCCTGGTTGTATCCTGGTCTGTCTTGTCCCCTCAATTCACTGTAGAGCGTCTTCTTACTATTTCACTTTGTTCTTACACTCCCCTTTCAGCCTGGTTGTATCCTGGTCTGTCTTGTCCCCTCAATTCACTGTAGAGCGTCTTCTTACTATTTCACTTTGTTCTTACACTCCCCTTTCAGCCTGGTTGTATCCTGGTCTGTCTTGTCCCCTCAATTCACTGTAGGGCGTCTTCTTACTATTTCACTTTGTTCTTACACTCCCCTTTCAGCCTGGTTGTATCCTGGTCTGTCTTGTCCCCTCAATTCACTGTAGGGCGTCTTCTTACTATTTCACTTTGTTCTTACACTCCCCTTTCAGCCTGGTTGTATCCTGGTCTGTCTTGTCCCCTCAATTCACTGTAGTGCGTCTTCTTACTATTTCACTTTGTTCTTACACTCCCCTTTCAGCCTGGTTGTATCCTGGTCTGTCTTGTCCCCTCAATTCACTGTAGGGCGTCTTCTTACTATTTCACTTTGTTCTTACACTCCCCTTTCAGCCTGGTTGTATCCTGGTCTGTCATGTCCCCTCAATTCACTGTAGAGCGTCTTCTTACTATTTCACTTTGTTCTTACACTCCCCTTCCAGCCTGGTTGTATCCTGGTCTGTCTTGTCCCCTCAATTCACTGTAGTGCGTCTTCTTACTATTTCACTTTGTTCTTACACTCCCCTTTCAGCCTGGTTGTATCCTGGTCTGTCTTGTCCCCTCAATTCACTGTAGAGCGTCTTCTTACTATTTCACTTTGTTCTTACACTCCCCTTTCAGCCTGGTTGTATCCTGGTCTGTCTTGCCCCCTCAATTCACTGTAGTGCGTCTTCTTACTATTTCACTTTGTTCTTACACTCCCCTTCCAGCCTGGTTGTATCCTGGTCTGTCTTTTCCCCTCAATTCACTGTAGAGCGTCTTCTTACTATTTCACTTTGTTCTTACACTCCCCTATCAGCCTGGTTGTATCCTGGTCTGTCTTGTCCCCTCAATTCTCTGTAGGGCGTCTTCTTACTATTTCACTTTGTTCTTACACTCCCCTTTCAGCCTGGTTGTATCCTGGTCTGTCTTGTCCCCTCAATTCACTGTAGAGCGTCTTCTTACTATTTCACTTTGTTCTTACACTCCCCTTTCAGCCTGGTTGTATCCTGGTCTGTCTTGTCCCCTCAATTCACTGTAGAGCGTCTTCTTACAATTTCACTTTGTTCTTACACTCCCCTTTCAGCCTGGTTGTATCCTGGTCTGTCTTGTCCCCTCAATTCATTGTAAAGCGTCTTCTTACTATTTTACTTTGTTCTTACACTCCCCTTTCAGCCTGGTTGTATCCTGATCTGTCTTGTCCCCTCAATTCACAGTAAAGCGTCTTCTTACTATTTATTACTCACGACCTCCAATCCGCTATTGATCTCAAAAGAATTTCCATCCTTATACTCCTAGATTTATGGAGGGCTCACTGGGGGGCTTGATGATCGTCTTAAGCGATTAATGAACAGTTTTCTCAGATTTATCCTCGATACCCCCAGGGATGCCCATATTTCACACCGGTATTCCGAGTTGAAGTGGCTATTTCCATCAATTCGACGACAATATTTCCTAGGTTCCTTCCTTTACCAAACCATTTCTTCCAAATCTCCTTCCTATATTTACAACCTCCTGCAGTTTAAATCTTCTGTTCATTCCCGTGGTACCCGCTCCCGTCCCTCCGATCTCTATCCTCCCACTCATAAAACAGCCTTCTTCGACCGTTCCTTCATCTCCCGAGCCTCCTCCTTCTGGAACTCTATCCCTCTTTCCATTCGACACTCTCCTTCCTTACCTGTCTTTAAATCCCGCCTCTTTGCTTTTCTCCTATCCTCCCAGGAAGACGCTTCTTAAAATTTCACCACCAGGTGGACCAGATTACCTTTGTAAATTATATTGCTGTTTTCTTCTCGTGTTTATGTATTTTTTCTAGTTCATATCTTTTTATAGCCCCCATTCCTTTAATATTTATTCAACTTTTTAATATTTATTTGTTTATTTAAACTCTTTAATTTTATTCCCATCCCCCTCTGAACATTGTATCATCAATGCCCCATTCCAATGAATGTACATATTTACTTATATTTCATTTTATTAGTTAAGGCTTCACATATAATATTTGTATTAGTTGCTTTTTTTGTTTTGTACTTTTGTTTTTTCTTTATTCATATTTATATTTTTAGGTTAAATTTCTTTATTGTTTATTTTGTATTTATTTTTATTCTTATGGGACGAAGTCCCAGAATAAAGTTTTTTTTTCATTCATTCATTCAAAAAACCCTTCAAGTTTAACTCCTCTGGATTACTGGGATATTGAAGATAATATATAAACATGTAAATGGTTTGACGGCGAACAATTCCGTCGAGTAGTTGATATGATTATTCGAGATCAGCAATTCACTGAAGATATTAAAACTATTTCTTTTCTATGCTTTATTAACGTTTAATCATTTTATCA
Source organism: Gonocerus acuteangulatus (assembly GCA_946811695.1). Classification (NCBI taxonomy): domain Eukaryota; kingdom Metazoa; phylum Arthropoda; class Insecta; order Hemiptera; family Coreidae; genus Gonocerus; species Gonocerus acuteangulatus. The sequence goes on along the minus strand of OX328125.1, from coordinate 113,665 downwards.
ATAACAATAATTAGTATTTTCAGCTGAAAGACACCAAGAAGAGGATGACCGCACGATTACTGCGTGGGGGGGGGGGGGTTGATGATTCTCAAGGTGCAGAGTCAGAATCAAAAAACGATTGACTTTCTTTTTATTAAAAAGTGTTATTAGTATACTATTATTATAATTATGATTAATTGTATAATACTTTTTTATTACCAATACAGTATTTTATACAAATAAATGATATATTTTTTCATCATACCTTAATGCAAATACATAATATATTTTAACGTTGATAATAAAAATATTCATTTACAATCAATATATTCAGAAGTCGTAATCAATATAAGAATGCTTTCGCTATTAAATAGTCAAAAACTATATTAAGATTCCTGAAATTTTGTTAGTAGGTAGTATTCGTAATAAGATTGACGAAACAAATTGTCAGCTGCTTATATGTGGGTGGAAAAGTTGTCAGCTGGCGGTATAAAGCGGAGCGCGCGCCATACGCTCAGCGCTTATACCCCCCCAGGTGACAAGTTTTCCACCAAGATATGAGCAGCTGACAATGTTTTTCGTTAATCTCACTACGAATACTAGTAATTAAAATCATTTCAGAATTTCGTATTTTTTCCAAGTTTAGACCCCCAGCTGACAAGCAGTCCACCGCTGGCCGGCCAGCTGACAAGTGCCAATGATTATTGTATAATGAAAGGTGTTTCTCCAAAAAATTTCATGAATCTTAAAATCGTTTCACATTTTCATATTTTTCCGAAGTTTGCAACGCCCCCGCAGCCAAACCCACCGCTACCTAGCCAGCTGACAAGTGACACTGCTCTAGTTAAGACTTGTACAATCAATAGTGAAAAAATGAAGAATTTTAAAAATCGTTGCATGTCAAGACTTGTTATTTGTCCTTCTGTATCCACTAGAAAAGGCTTTATTCGGCATATTATTCTATATAGGCTATATTAGGCAGGGTATTCTACTCAATCTTGAGTACTTCTTCTTGATCCTTCTGTATCCACTAGAAAAGGCTTTATTAGGCATATTTTGGATTGATTTATAGAGCTTTGCTTTAGAAAGAGAGCAGGATTGTGTAATTTCCGCTTCTGTGTAAGTTATCTACAGTCGGTGTCCCTGACGCCTTAATATCACTTTTATTCGAGATGTTCGAGAGGATTTTGACAATTTTCACGATATATATATATATATATATATATATATATATATAAAATAAGTTTATTTCTTTTCTAGGCTTTTCAAATGACACTAGTGATATGAACGTAACCACCCTAAGATGATGCAGTTCCTGCGAGTCGGACTTTTTTCCATAATTCTCACTACTTCGTTACACTGTGCGGCGGCAGGAATTTTCTCATCCCACGGCTCGTTGGGAAAACCCCTTCGCTGTACCCTGGATGTCGGCGCTAATGGCTTAGTCCGACATTTAGAGCTAATCAGAAACTATCATCTAACTATTATTAACAAGGACAATAACAAATAACAAAGTAAATACACTTACAGACACTTGATTATAAACACGTCCATTATCACTTTGGTATCACTTGTCTAAGTTATTATAATATCACAGTTTAATTTATTTTGTGTTTTCTTGTTTTAGGTATTTCGACAAGAATATAATAAATCAATTTTGAAATATTTGTAAAGGAAGATGGTGAAAGAAAATGATAAAGAAGATACTTTCTATGATTACTTTGTAGAAGAAAGATGGACGTTCCTAATCGGAGGATATCAACAGTTCAATAGAAGACAATCCCAATTCATTCCGTATGGGATTTACCGAACAGCGATATTATTCTTTCAGCTTTATCTCCTTGTCATGGCGATAATAGCAGCGGTAGTGAGTTATGGTGACAACATCGCCACCATCGAAGCGATACATTTCGCGCTGTTAGTGACTGTCAGTTTTCTAGGCCTGTTTTGCAGACTGTCGAATCGAAAATTGCTGAAAAGATCTATGGAAATATTGAAATCCGGTATTTATGACTATAAGGAAGAAGATTTCGACCAAGAACACAGGAAGATTAAGTGTAAATAAGTGAAAGAGATCAGAAAGATGAACAGAATGTTTCGGCGAGTGATGGCTTTTACAGCAGCTACTAACACAATCATGGTTCCTTTAGTTCAGTTTCTGATGATCAATGAAGATACATCAGAGAGAATTCTCAACCCTTATTTCCCTCATCCCATCTACATGCCTTTCAACACGAGGTCTATCATTGGTTATATCAGCGGATTCCTTATCAATGTCCTCTTTATGACATGGTTCGTATCTATAGTCATTGGAATGGATTCTGTATATATCAGTTTGACGCTACAACTTAAAGCACAATATCAAATCCTAAATTATTCCTTGAACAATATTGAAACTCGAGCATTCTTCAAGATGAAAAGGTCTTTGAGGTTGCATTCAAATCAACACTTCTACAATAATATACAATTTCAGAATTGCTTATATGAGTGCTTGAGGTCAGACATACAACATCACCAGGCACTTGTTAAGTAAGTTACAATTTATTCATACTATATATACGAACGTTATACATATATATATATATATATATATATATATATGTATATATATATATATATATATATGTAGTGATATTTTCAATATAAGTAGATTAAATTTAAATATTGAACCAAGAAATATCTTACTACTTCTTAGTAATATAAAATTCTGACTGAATATAAATTTCCTCAATCTGAAATGAAGAAGGCCGGGCAGATCTTGAGTTGTTTCTGAAGAGAAGAAGAAGAAATCCTTAGTTTTAGCGCGGTTCCTCCCTCCCCCATAGGGAGGAACCCCGCTTATAAGGTTGATACAATGAAACAATCCGGAAGTGCCGACTAGAAAATTTCGCGTTTCAGAACCCCTAGAAACCGAAAATAACGGTGGTTCAAATTTGTATATATATAAATATATATATATATATATATATATATATATATATATATATATATATATATATATATATATATATATTTGTCTGTTCGCTCATTTCTGGCTTCCCTAATGGTCCGATTGTGATGAAATTTGGTACAAAAATCCGTCGTCCAATTTGAAAGGTCAAGTTCGTTAACCAGCAGAATCCGCCCACTGGAAGATGGCGTTTGGGGCGAAATTCGCGCAAAAAAAATCGTAACGCTTACGTTTTTGACTTCATAAGCTTGTAAGTACTCGTTTTATAGCCTTCTTGGACTAGGAAAACGAATGAAACCATTTTCAAGACGATAGCATTAACCGTTTTCGAGAAAATTGGAACAATATTTTTCGAATACCGTTTTTGGTTTGGGTACTTAGAATCATGGGATTCAGTTGAAACATTTTCTGCATGTTCTACTTTCATTAAAACTAATATGTTGAATTTTTTGTTACGTTTGGAGTTTAGGAAGGGTTAGAATAAAATATTTAATAAAATGAAAAGTTTTGGTAACTTTGTTTACTTTCCTTAATATTTCGAAAAAGGTTGAGAATATTGGCAAACGGAGAGTTACCATGCGAAAGCTTACTAAATGTTCTACAAAAATAGTTCTGATGAAAGTTTTGATTAGGCTATGTCAATCGGAGAAATAAGTGCTTAATCTTTGAAGTAATTGATTTCGTTTATTCGAACGGTACTTTTTGTTTGTTTTTATTCTTTGTTGTTTTTTCATTGCTTATAGTTGGAAAATGTATTTGACAATAAAACAGATTAATTAAAATAAGAAAAACAATTCATTGTTAAAAATATATCAGGCTGTACCGTATGAAATGTCAGTTTTGGATTTGTCGATTTCCTTCAAATGTCTTGAAACTGTCGAGGCTCCTACTCCGAGTTCTTTGGCATATTCCCTAGTGTTTTCAATTGCTTATAGTAGTCAAATGTATTTGCCAATAAAACAGGATACGTATAATTAGAAACGATATTTTATTTTTGCGGAATCTTGAGATCCTCAGATGCCGTATGAATATCTATTAGGCCCCCTTCGTATATTTTCCTTAATATCTCGAAAAGGGTTAGGAAATCGTGGCAAGTGAAATGTAACAGTTCGAAAGCTTACTAAATTCTCTACAAAAAATGTTTTGAAGAAATGTTTGATGGAGTTTCGTTTATTTAAACGGATCTATTTGTGTGTTTCCCGCAGTTTTTGTTTTCACTGCTCGTTATTTTTGTACTTGCTTATAGCAGTCAAATGTATTTGTCAGTAAACAGGATACGTATAATTAGAAGCAATATTTTGTTTGTTAGAATTCGAAGATGCCGTATGAATATCTAGATTACAGTACTGGTGTTGTTTTCGTTCTTTAGAATTGTTCTTGGTATTCCCTATTTTCATCTGTTACCCATAGTTTTTTATTGCTAGTAGTATTTTCTTATTGATTATAGAATATAAATCTATTTGGTTGTAAAACAGGATACGTAAAATTAGTAACATATTTCGGAGATTTCTGAGGGAAATGCCTTGTAAGATTTTCTACCACCACGAACGGCGTTTTTCCTCTATTTTTATCCACTAGATAGGCTTTATTTGACATATTAAACTATATATGTTTTATTAAGTAGGAGATTCTGATGAAATGTCGTCTTTTTGCTGTGGATTTTAATTACGATTGTTACATTTGTTGGTGTTAACCTTTGATAAAACAAATGTTTAAAAGTTCAGTATGTTATGAGTTGTGAATAAAGAGTATTATGAATTACTATATTCAAATAAATTATAAATAATAAGTACATAAAAGTGGCGACGAGGATTTCGAACCAGGCAAGTACAATGGCTGAAGGTAACCTCACAATTGCAGCACTAATAGAGGCTCTGAGCGCGCTTCGAGCAGGACCGGCTCAAGAGCAGCGACTCAACGTAAGTGGATTTACTTTAACTCCTTTTGATGAAAGCCAGGAGACCTTTGGCTTGTACAAAGAGAGGTTAGAAAATGATTTGAGGTTGAAAGGAATTTTAGAAGATCAGACGGCTGATAAAACCAAAGTACAAATTTTACTAAACTCGCTGAGTCCTGCTGTTTTTGGAATACTATGTAGCCTAACGTCTCCTGACAAATATTTTGATAAGCCATATATTGAACTGATAACTACATTGGAAAATTATTTTGATCCTGTATCATCGGAAATAGCAGAACAACACAGATTTGTGCTACGGCTTCAAAATCCGGATGAAACGATTACCGAGTACGCTCGTAATTTGCGGAAACAAGTTTCAAAATGTAATTTCGTATGCGAACATTGTAATGGGTCTACCGTGGACGCCCATCTACGTTCACAGTTTGTAAGAGGCCTTACAGATAATGGCATTAGATCAAGTTTGTTACAGGTTACTCGAAAAATGAAGTTCAACGAGACGGTATCGTTAGCCATATCCATGGAGACCGCTCAATTAGATAGCCAAATGATTGGAAAATCTAGTAACAGTGAACAAGTTATTAATAAACTAGGTAACAGCAAAGGGAAAGGTGGGAAACAAGACTTTTTAAGGAACAAATTCGCAAAGGCAGCGAACCGTAAAGATAGAGAAGGGAATCAGGACGGTAGGGACAACACTGGTTGCGAGACAGGGGACTTCGCAAAGCTTCGAGGCCGTTGCTATAGATGTGGGGCTACTTCTCACCGAGCTGCAAGGTGTAAGTTCACGGAGGCTGTCTGTAGGTACTGCAAGATAAAGGGGCATATCGCTCGCGTCTGTCTCAGGAACCCGGGGGTTGAGAATATGAACAAAATGCTTGACGACAAGGACAGCATTAGCGGGGACGAATATGAGGAGCACCATATGAAATCCGTATACCAATCCAAGGGGGATGGGAAGTTTATGGTGGACTTAAAACTTAATGGATCAAAAATTAGCATGGAGTTGGATACGGGGGCCGCATTGTCCACAATTTCAGAAAGTGAATTTCACCGTGTGGTCGGACACCATCCTATAGAACCAACAAAGGTACGCTTGCGGACATACACCGGGGAACTTATTAAGCCTGTGGGAATGGCTCTGGTCGAGGTTTCTTATGAAGGTCAAACTTTTCGGGGAAAACTGTACGTAATTAGACAAAGAGTGGACAACATATTTGGCCGGGAATGGATGAAAAAAGTAAAACTTAATTGGCCTGAAATAAAAAATGTTTCTGATCTAAAGCGAAATGGCCAAGGTAGAGATACGCATAAATTGTTCAAGGACTTCGCAGATATTTTTTCAGAGAAAATCGGGAAGGTTCGTAATTACAGGTGTAAGTTAACCTTGAAAGACAATTCGAAGCCGATATACTTGCCTCCCCGTAGAGTCCCGTTCGCGATACTCGATATGGTTGAGAAAGAGATCGACAGCCTCGAGAAAGAGGGCATCATAACGAAGGTGGATACATCGGATTGGGGAACTCCACTCGTACCGATCATGAAGCCTAACGGAGCGGTGAGGCTTTGTGCCGACTATAGTTGTACCTTGAACCCTCAATTGAAAGATGACAATTTCCCTATTCCGACAATCGAGGATATTTTCGCTAAAATGAGCGGCGGTGAGTACTTTTGCACCCTCGATATAAAGCAGGCGTACCTCCATGTGGAAATGGACGAGGAAAGTGCGCTCATGCAGGCCATAAGCACACCAAAAGGACTGTACAAGGTGAATAGGCTGATGTTTGGTGTTAAGAACGCACCGAGCATTTGGAATAGAATAATGCATCGAATGTTTCACCAAGTTGCTGGAGTCAGTTACTTCTTTGACGACTTACTGGTACAAGGAAAGACTTATGAAGAAACATTACGAAGGGTGACACAAGTATTCAAAATAATTCAAGAGAATGGACTGAAACTAAATAAGGACAAGTGCAAATTTTTTCAAACATCGATTAGTTATTTGGGACATAAAATTGACAAGAACGGTTTACATTCAAATTCGGATAAAATCAAAGCGATTGTCAACTGCCCGGAACCGAAGGACCCACATAGCCTCAGGACTTTCCTTGGACTTGTAAATTACTACAACAAATTCATCCCACACCTAGCAACTAAATTACATCCATTACATCAACTTTTGAGGAAAGATGTTCAGTGGAAATGGACACCGGATTGCAGTGCTAGTGTTGAAACAATTAAAAAGGACTTGAGCAGCGATCGCGTTCTTACGACATACCGATCGGACAGACCTTTGATTTTGGCTACTGATGCATCGGCTTATGGACTTGGAGCAGTTCTGTCTCATCGCATGAAGGATGGAAGCGAAAGACCTATTGCGTACGCTTCGCGAACCTTAACCAAAGCCGAACGCAAATACAGCCAAATCGATAAAGAAGCGACCGCGATCTACTGGGGATTGAAAAAGTTCTACCAATATTGCTATGGCCGACCATTTACCCTCATAACGGATCACAAACCCTTACTGAGCATTTTCCATCCGCAAAAATCATTACCGTGTATGTCTGCTACTAGGTTGTTCCATTACGCACAATTTTTACAAGGTTTTAATTACGACATTAAATACAGAGGCACAAATCAGCATGCGAATGCCGATTTCTTCTCACGCTTTCCCTGGGATGATAAACAACAAATGGAGAAACAGGATAACAAAGGAGACGAAGCTCAAATATTTTATTTTAATCAGATACAAATGATGTCCATTTCATTTGAAAAGCTCCAAGAAGAGACAAAACGGGATGAATGGATTTCTGGTATAGTGAGAAATTTGCGAACTGGAAAAAAATTGAGCGAAGGGCTAAAGGCCGAAGAATTTTCGATTCAACATGATGTTCTGTTTCGAGGGGGTCGAGCGGTTATTCCAAAATCGCTGAGGACGGCAATACTGACAGAACTTCACACAGCACACACCGGTATCACCAAGATGAAGAACCTTGCAAGAAGCTATTGCTGGAGGCCAAACATCGATAGTGATTTGGAGAAGCTCGCTCGATCCTGTGAGAACTGTTGTCTGAACGCCAACAATCCACCGAAGACCACAATCCACCCTTGGGAGCCGGCTCGTGGACCCTGGCAGCGAATACACATTGACTTTGCTGGACCATTTATGGGGACTCACTTCTTCATCGTTGTCGATGATTATTCGAAATAGATGGAAGTTTTCACCACTAATGATATCACCTCTTCCTGGACAATGACTTCACTTCGGCAACTATTTTCACGATTTGGAATCCCTATGGTCGTAGTGAGCGACAACGGACCCCAGTTTCGGAGTAAAAACTTCCAAGACTTTATGAAAAATAATAATATTATCCACAAAACCAGCGCTCCATATCATCCCGAAACAAACGGACAAGTTGAAAGATATGTTCAAATTGTGAAGAAAGGACTTAAAGCATTGATTCGTGAACCATGTGATATTAATTTTAAACTACAGCTGATTTTAATGCAGTATCGTCGAACACCGCACTCGACTACACAAATCTCACCATACGAACTGATGTTTGGCAGGAAGATGAGAACCCTCCTGACGACGGTACAGGAAACCCCAACGAATAATCAAGGTTCGAGTAATGACGAACAAACTGTTAGGAAATTCGAGCCCGGCGATCCAGTTCAAGTTCGCATTTACGAAGCGAAGGGAGAAAAATGGACTTTTGGGAAAATCTTAAAAAGATGTGGACTACTCCACTATATTATTGAAGTGGGAAAAAAGCTGCTTCGGCGACACATCGACCAGATACGGGCTACCCAAGTTGAAAAACTGGAAGAGCAGAAGAGGAATCCTTTCTGGCAACTGTCGGGGTCAGCACCAGACCGTCAAGATGATGGTGACACCAGAGCTGAGATGGAGGAGGACAGAGTCCAAGAAAACTACCCAGCTGAGGAACAGCCAGTGGAGCAGGAGGAGGAGGACCAGCAACCTCTGCCACCACCACCGAGGAGGTCAGGGAGGAGAAGGAGGCCACCTAATCGGCTGGACTTATAACGGGGGGAGGTGTTACATTTGTTGGTGTTAACCTTTGATAAAACAAATGTTTAAAAGTTCAGTATGTTATGAGTTGTGAATAAAGAGTATTATGAATTACTATATTCAAATAAATTATAAATAATAAGTACATAAAAACGATGTATTTAAGATTGGATAACATTAGCGAGTCTACATAGTTAAGAACCGACGACGGAGGATTACTTCTTGCTATGATTTAGTCTACATATGTATATTAAGTCCTAAATCCAAAAAATAAACTTCACAACGGTTAGATACTATGAGCGAATATGGCGGTTCAATGCCCGTAGAAACTAGGGGCCGCAGGAAATTTACCTGCTAAGAGTTAATCCTCAAGAGCTGTAAATATACCCCAGGTATCTGCCGACACAAATACAAAGCCTAGGCGGAGAGCACCCCAAAAACACAGATCCAAACATAAGGTTATATACTAAATATTCATAAAGACTACTTAGTTGTAACCCGATTCAGCAATTAGCAATCAATAGTTTTCAACAAAGGTTATATACTAATTTTTTTTTTTTTTTTTTTTTTTTTTTTTTTTTTTTTTTTTTTTTTTTTTTACGGCGCATCTACTTCTAGGTCAAGTATACTAAATATTGATAAAAAGTATTTAATTAGAAAAAAAAAATCAAGATTCATCAAGACTTGTTTTTGGTCCATTTGTATCTACTCCATAGACTTCATTAGGTATATTATTCTATATATTGACTTGTTATTCGTGAAGACTTGTTATTAGTCCTTCTGTATCTACTAGATAGGCTTTATTCGGAATATTATTCTATATAGGCTTTATTAGGCAGGGTATTCTACTCAATCTTTCTTGTACCTCTTCTTGATCCTTCTGTACATGGGCGTATATAGAAAACAATTTCGGGTGGGGCTGGGAAAATTTCGGGGGGGGGGGCTGAGACCATTTCCAGGGTATGGAATACTAAATATTTAGAGCTTGGAATAGTTTTAGGCAACTAAAACGCTATTACACGTAAAATAAAATATGTTTTATGAACTAAGTGATCTTATTTAATTTATTTTTAAGGGTTTTACGACAAGTTTTTATCATCAATTCAAAATTTCGGGAGGGGATGCAGCCCCCTCAGCCCCCCTCATATACGCCCATGCTTCTATATCCACTAGAAAGTCTTTATTAGGTATATTTTGTATTGATTTATAGACCTTTGCTTTAGAATGAGAGCCGGATTGTGAAATTTCCGCTTCTGTGTATAAGTTAGCTACTGTCGGTCTCCCTGACGCCTTAATATCACTTTTATTCGAGATGTTCGAGAGGATTTTGACAATTTTCACGAGATATATAAAAAAAATAACTTTATTTCTTTTCTAAGCTTATGAAATGACGACACTAGGGACATGAACGGAACCGCGCTAAGATGATGCAGTTCCTTCGAGTCGGACTTTTTATGTTAGAAGAGCATCCTAAAGTATTTGTACCAAAATAATTGTTTGAATTGAACATATATCAAGAGAATATTGAGATCCTTGGGAATATTGAAATTGGAACTTGAGCTACGCCTGTGGATATAAGGTAATTTATGTTCATAGTATAAATTTTATATTATTCTGTGGTAGTAAGATGTATATCACTAACCACGTATTTATATTATTCTGTGGTAGTAAGATGTATATCACTAACCACGTATTTATATTATTCTGTGGTAGTAAGATGTATATCACTAACCACGTATTTATATTATTCTGTGGTAGTAAGATGTATATCACTAACCACGTATTTATATTATTCTGTGGTAGTAAGATGTATATCACTAACCACGTATTTATATTATTCTGTGGTAGTAAGATGTATATCACTAACCACGTATTTATATTATTCTGTGGTAGTAAGATGTATATCACTAACCACGTATTTATATTATTCTGTGGTAGTAAGATGTATATCACTAACCACGTATTTATATTATTCTGAGGTAGTAAGATGTATAACACTAACCACGTATTTATATTATTCTGTGGTAGTAAGATGTATATCACTAACCACGTATTTATATTATTCTGTGGTAGTAAGATGTATATCACTAACCATGTATTTATATTATTCTGTGGTAGTAAGATGTATATCACTAACCACGTATTTATATTATTCTGTGTTAGTAAGATGTATATCACTAACCACGTATTTATATTATTCTGTGGTAGTAAGATGTATATCACTAACCACGTATTTATATTATTCTGTGGTAGTAAGATGTATATCACTAACCACGTATTGTTTTTTAAAAAATGTCTTTCTAATTTTGTATAAGAACCCAACATGACTCTTTAAATAATAAAATTAAATTTCAATTCATTATACGTCGATATATAAAAAAATTAAATTATTTAAAATTAATAAATTTGTATTCTTATAACAATATATGTGTATATATATGTATATATACATACATATATATGTGTGTGTTAGCAGTAATATAGGTTATAGGTTATATACATAAACATATCGGTCATATGTAATGTATAAAATTCCCGTGTCAGAGTTTTAGCGCGGTTACTCCCTATCTCCATAGGGAGAACCCGCTTATGAGGTTGACCTCATGACCCAATCCGGACGTGCCGACTAGAAACTTTCTCGTTTCAGATCCTATAGATCACGAAAATATAGGTGGTTCAAATTTGTATATATATATATATATATATATATATATATATATATATATATATATATATATATATATATATATATATATATATATATGCGTAAGATTCGTACTCGGGATAGAAATCACAATGATTGCATCTGTAAAGAAGATTTATTTTTATAAAGGATATAAGATGATTACAGAGTAATAACAATATAGCATTACAGTATCTACAAGAGCAATAACAATAACTGAACATACCTGTAAAGAAGAAATCAAAATTACATGATTATTGGAGTAGGAATCTGATAATATAGATCCATCTAGGTGAGGAGTCAAACGTCTACAGATTAAAGGAAACACGGACAGGAAGAGGGAAGGGAAGGAGACAGGCATTGCACTGTCGGCGGGAGATGAAACAATTCTTACCCTATTATTATGTAGCTATCTCAAGTTGGAAGCAATCCAACTTTACATCCCCCTTCGTTCAAAAAAAAAGAAAAAAAAAAAAAAAAAAAAAAAAAAAAAAAAAAAAAAAAAAAAAAAAAAATTACTTCTAACATTTACTTATATTTACTTAATATTAGCTTAACATTAATTTATGTTGTACTTTACTTTACATGTTACATTACATTTTTATTTATTTATTTTAGGTATCGATTACTTTGATAATTGTCTAGGGCGTAAGGATACAGTTTCGACACATGAAAGTAGTTTGACTCAGTTTTACGGTAACCTGAGTCAATTTTATATATCGAATTTGAAAATTTGTCCAAAATTTTAAATGGACCTGTTCGAATTTCATCTAGTTTGTTACGGTTCAGGCTATTGCCATGAGTTACGTAAACCAGGTCTCCCACCTGAAAAGTGTGTGGTTTCCGACTTTTATCAAACCTTTTCTTATTAATTTCATGTATCTTCTGTGAATTTTCGAAAGCCTTTTTTCTATCTTCCTCCAAATCTCGTGCAACTTGATAATTCTTGGGAAGAATGTGTATATCTTCATTATTTAGTAAATAGTTTGGACTGAATTTGGTAGATGTATGGATAGTATTATTATATTCCTCTACACATTGCTCCGCGATTCTCGGCCATGGACGCTTTGTGTCGAATGGTTCGTCGTTTATTCTGCATCTAATTCGGTTAACCAAGGTTTGATTTAGACGTTCGATAAGCCCATTGGAAAATGCACAGTCAGCAGCTGTGAAAATTAATTTAACATTATGTCGTTTTAAAAATTCTTTGAACTCATTAGAATTAATTCCACCATATTGATCGGTTAATAAAGTGTCAATTTTGATGCCGTTTGATAAAAGTTTCCTTAGAAGTGCGATGAAATCGGTTGCTTTTTGGTTGTTAGAAGTGAGACTACATGCAAATCTGGTGAAATGGTCAACCAAGAGATGTAAATAACGTTTTGGCGAGTGATTGCCTCAAAAACCTCCAATTGTATCTAAGGACATGTATTCATAAGGTCGTCTTGCTGGACCTAATTGAGAAGTGCGATGAAATCGGTTGCTTTTTGGTTGTTAGAAGTGAGGATATATGCAAATCTGGTGAAATGGTCAACCAAGAGATGTAAATAACGTTTTGGCGAGTGATTGCCTCCAAAACCTCCAATTGTATCTAAGGACATGTATTCATAAGGTCGTCTTGCAGGGCCTAATTGAGAAAGCTGACCATAGACAAACGGTGTTCTAGTTTTATTCTTTATGCAAACACTGCAGGTTTGACAAAACTTTTTTATTAGTTCTTTTATACCCTTGCAGAAATAGAAAGGAGTTATTTTTAGTTCAATTTGCTTAGTTCCAATATGGCCAAATTTATTATGAACTTTTTCAATTAAGTTGTAGCAAAAGTCTTTAGAAACAATTATTTTACTTTGGTTTTTATATTGGTTATAAAGTAAATCCCCTTTCTTAGTGATTCGGAGGTAGGAAGATAAGTTATCATTCAATGTTCTTTGGTCTTTCATAATTTCCTCTACTTGGATAAAATTTACAATTTTCAATTTATCTTCAGAGACAAAAGGTTCTAGGACCGGGTTTCTAGATAGACAGTCGGCTTCAGAGTTGGTGTTGCCTGGAACATACTTCACCTTGAAATTATACTGCGATAAGCAGAACATTAAATGACCCAATTCATCATCGGTTCGTGAATTTACTTTCAGGTTTTCCAAAGGTTTGTGATCTGATTGAAGAACGAACTAGATTCCTAGTAACCAGTATTGCCAGTGTGTTAATGCTTCTTTAATAGCTAAACATTCTAGGAAAATCGTTTTTTTCGTTTCTGATGTCCATTTAATTTTTTTGTAAAATAGGCCACTGGTTTGAAATTTCCATCATCTTGTTTTTGGTTTAGGATTGCTCCAATGCCGTCGAGACTTGCATCAGTTTGAACTATAGTTTCCCTGTCTGGATTAAAAATAGCAAGACACGGCTCTGAGCATAAATAATTTTTTATTAAATTGAAACTGTTTTCGCATTTATTGTTCCAAGTGAACTTTACATTTTTTCTCAATAAATTGTGAAATGGTTCTAAAATTTGAGTGACTTTTGGGATATAGCTGCGGGAAAGATTGGTATTGTGGGTCCGGAGTAAACCCCCCCTTCTAATGAACCGATTTAGTTCATTTTTATATCTCAATTTTCTCTCTATATTAACACAAAGAATACCAAGTTTCGTTGAAACATAACAAATGTTACGGCTGACATAGTCAAATTAGTGTTATGGGTTCGGGGTAAACCCCCCCTTCTGGTGGACCGACTTTGGTGGTTAACGAACTCGTTCAATCGTTTGCTAATTGAATGCTATATACCAAGTTTCGTGACGATAAAACAAAAACTCTGGCCGCTATCGTGTTAACAGACATATATATATATATATATATATATATATATATATATATATATATATATATATATATATATATATATATATGCATATATATATATTTTTTTTTTTTTTTTAATCTAAAAATACTATCCCAGCGACGAAAAATAACATCAAGCATATATATATATATATATATATATATATATATATATATATATATATATAGATATATATACATTTTAACGGGGGTCATTTTCGGTGTCTACTAGGTAGGATCGATAAAGATTTGAAGAAATTTTTCAAAAATTCCGTCATGAGTCCAACCTCAATAGCTACTTTCCTTCTGAGGAAAGTGCTAAAAGTAAAATTCCCCACTTCGTCTCGATAAATGTCTTGGATTTCCCTTGAAAGTATAACATTAACAGTTCTATACTGACCTCTAGCTCTAATAGAATTCCTGGCATTTTTAGCTGGAGGAAGCTCGGCTAAATTCTTTTGGTGAATCATACCTTGCTGCTCATCGGGAAAGCTGTACCATGTTTTTTCCTCCGCTGATCGGATTCGCTTCAAATTGAACATCGTCCTCTTCTCAACTACGCAGCTAGCTTCTGCTACGATGTAAAGCTGATATTTCGCCATCTTGCTAGTAATTTTGATTTGTAAGATTCGTACTCGGGATAGAAATCACAATGATTGCATCTGTAAAGAAGATTTATTTTTATAAAGGATATAAGATGATTACAGAATAATGACTATATAGCATTACAGTATGTACAAGAGCAATAACAAATAACTGAACATACCTGTAAAGAAGAAATCAAAATTACATGATTATTGGAGTAGGAATCTGATAATATAGATCCATCTAGGTGAGGAGTCAAACGTCTACTGATTAAAGGAAACAGGGACAGGAAGAGATAAGGGAAGGAGACAGGCATTGCACTGTCGGCGAATATATATATATATATATATATATATATATATATATATATATATATATATGTAAATATTTATATATATGCTTGTCTGTTCGCGCTCCTGACGGCTCAAAAATGGTCCGATTTTGATGAAATTTGGTACAAAAATCAGTTCGTTAACCAGCAGAATCCGCCCACTGGAAGATAGTTTTTGGGGCGAAATTCGCACAAAAAAAATCGTAACGCTTACGTTTTTGAGTTCATATGCTTGCAGGTACTTGTTTTATATGTTTCTTAACATAGGAAAACGAATGAAACCATTTTCAAGGCGATATCTCTAACCGTTCCTGTGAAAAGTGGAATCAATGTTTTTGTAAGACATTATTTTTTTGAGGGTACTTAGAATCGCGGTATTCAATTGAAATATTTTCTACATCTTGGAAATTAATCCCAACTCATATGTTTAAATGTTGGTTATATTTGGAGTTAAGGAAGTATGCAAAAAAAATATTTTATTAATAGACATGAAAAGTTTTCGGATCTTCATACATTTTTCGTAAATATCTCGATAACGGTTGGGAATTCGTGGTAAGTGGAAGGGAACCATTCGAATGCTTACTAAATTTTCTACAAAAAAGACTCTGAAGCAATATTCGATGAGGCAACGTCAATCAGAGATATAAGCGCTTAAAACTTAAAAAGTTATTGTTTTGAAAGGGGTTTTCTCTTTGTTTATCTCACTGTTTAATTGGTTGTTTCTTGTTTTAAATTTCATTTATCAGTAAAATTAGTATAGTAGTAAAATAAGCTAAAAAACTGTGAAAGGTATGGGTAATAATAAGTTTGGAGTGGCTGTGGTAATCAAGATGGCAGTGGCTAATCATGATGACGTTTGTTTTGAATTCTCCTGTCTATATATCCTTCCTCATACCCTCCAACTGAAGTTATCGTTATTTCTTATTTTATAGAAAGATTTAACCCACGACAGAATGGAATTTTATTCTTTATGAAGCACATATTTACAGTTGATTATAACAGTAAAAGGAATTTGCTAGTAAAACAAGATACTTGAAATGACAACGAATTTTTGGTTGTTTAGAATAGAGCCTTCTTAGCGGTAATCGAAGAGTAAGTACGTTTTCAGTACATAATTGTATTGACTTATACAGATTAAGAATTATCCGCTTCTTTGTAAGTTGGCTACTGTCGGTTTCCTGTGATTTGTGATGCTACTCTATTCCATTTCAGATGTTCCTGCGAGTCGGACTTTTATTGCTTATACTCTTCTGAACCGGATTGACCGATTTTGAAGAAATTTAATATGTATATTCAGTAGGTCTGAGAATAGGTTTATAATTAATTGTTATACACCTAAGTGTTAAGGCTGGCCCACACAAAAAGTAGTAGGGGGGTCTGTTGAGCGGATTTTGGGCAGCATTTTTGGGCCGGAATACAATTCACCAAAACATTAAAAAAACCTTCAAATATAGGTAAAATACCTTCAAAAACTACTGGAATGCTTCATTTTCACTTTTTTTATTTGAGCGCTATTAATTTTCTGTCGAAAAACAATTCACCAAAAAAGGGATAAAATTCACGAAAATTGAAAAGTTTATCCAATTAATATAAAACCATAAGGCACTGTATCAAAATCTGAAAGAACAACTGTTTTATCATATTTAAATGAAAAATCTTTTGTAACACTTTTATTAATTAAATTTTTAGTTTTTGTATCTCTCGTAAGTTGAGTATAATCTAATTATATTTTTTTTATGCTGAGAATGCTCTATCATTGCTTCGCCATTTTAATGCTGACAGGAAAAAGGCGTGTTTATCGTTTGACGGTGTCTTATCACTAAAACGGACCCACCCATCTGGGCGGGACTCCCTTGA
This sequence comes from Gonocerus acuteangulatus, assembly GCA_946811695.1. NCBI lineage: Eukaryota > Metazoa > Arthropoda > Insecta > Hemiptera > Coreidae > Gonocerus > Gonocerus acuteangulatus. Next base: position 96,495 of record OX328125.1, on the reverse strand, counting down.
TTGGTGCTGCAGTCTGGTAGTGATTTATTGAACTACTAACAACTTTTGTATTTGCTAATTTTCAACTGATTTCGAGAATTTCTTAAATATTAATTAATGAAAATAGATTAATCTGATAATTTAAGGCTATTAATGAAATAACAAGCAAATAATCAAATGGAATAAACAATCTAATAACAAGTAATAGACTGCAGCTCCAGGAGGGAGGACAGAAAGCAGCAGACGCCGCAGCACCAGGAGGGAGGACTTAAAGCAGCAGACACCGCAGCTGCAGGAAGGAGGACTTAAAGCAGCAGACACCGCAGCACCAGGAGGGAGGACTTAAAGCAGCAGACACCGCAGCACCAGGAGGGAGGACTTAATGCAGCAGACACCGCGGCACCAGGAGGGAGGACTTAAAGCAGCAGACACCGCAGCACCAGGAGGGAGGACAGAAAGCAGCAGACACCGCAGCACCAGGAGGGAGGACTTAAAGCAGCAGACACCGCGGCACCAGGAGGGAGGACTTAATGCAGCAGACACCGCAGCACCAGGAGGGAGGACTTAAAGCAGCAGACGCCGCAGCACCAGGAGGGAGGACAGAAAGCAGCAGACGCCGCAGCACCAGGAGGGAGGACTTAAAGCAGCAGACACCGCGGCACCAGGAGGGAGGACTTAATGCAGCAGACACCGCAGCACCAGGAGGGAGGACTTAAAGCAGCAGACGCCGCAGCACCAGGAGGGAGGACTTAAAGCAGCAGACGCCGCGGCACCAGGAGGGAGGACTTAAAGCAGCAGACACCGCGGCACCAGGAGGGAGGACTTAAAGCAGCAGTCACCGCAGAACCAGGAGGGAGGACTTAAAGCAGCAGACACCGCAGCACCAGGAGGGAGGACTTAAAGCAGCAGACGCCGCAGCACCAGGAGGGAGGACTAAAAGCAGCAGACACCGCGGCACCAGGAGGGAGGACTTAAAGCAGCAGACGCCGCAGCACCAGGAGGGAGGACAGAAAGCAGCAGACGCCGCAGCACCAGGAGGGAGGACTTAAAGCAGCAGACACCGAGGCACCAGGAGGGAGGACTTAAAGCAGCAGACGCCGCAGCACCAGGAGGGAGGACAGAAAGCAGCAGACGCCGCAGCACCAGGAGGGAGGACTTAAAGCAGCAGACACCGCGGCACCAGGAGGGAGGACTTAATGCAGCAGACACCGCAGCACCAGGAGGGAGGACTTAAAGCAGCAGACGCCGCAGCACCAGGAGGGAGGACAGAAAGCAGCAGACGCCGCAGCACCGGGAGGGAGGACTTAAAGCAGCAGACACCGCAGCACCAGGAGGGAGGACAGAAAGCAGCAGACGCCGCAGCACCAGGAGGGAGGACTTAAAGCAGCAGACGCCGCAGCACCAGGAGGGAGGACAGAAAGCAGCAGACGCCGCAGCACCAGGAGGGAGGACTAAAAGCAGCAGACACCGCGGCACCAGGAGGGAGGACTTAAAGCAGCAGACGCCGCAGCACCAGGAGGGAGGACAGAAAGCAGCAGACGCCGCAGCACCGGGAGGGAGGACTTAAAGCAGCAGACACAGCAGAACCAGGAGGGAGGACTTAAAGCAGCAGACACCGCAGCACCAGGAGGGAGGACTTAATGCAGCAGACGCCGCAGCACCAGGAGGGAGGACTTAAAGCAGCAGACGCCGCAGCACCAGGAGGGAGGACTTAAAGCAGCAGACGCCGCAGCACCAGGAGGGAGGACTTAAAGCAGCAGACACCGAGGCACCAGGAGGGAGGACTTAAAGCAGCAGACGCCGCAGCACCAGGAGGGAGGACTTAAAGCAGCAGACGCCGCAGCACCAGGAGGGAGGACTTAAAGCAGCAGACACCGCGGCACCAGGAGGGAGGACTTAATGCAGCAGACACCGCAGCACCGGGAGGGAGGACTTAAAGCAGCAGACGCCGCAGCACCGGGAGGGAGGACTTAAAGCAGCAGACACCGCAGCGGGAGGAAGGAGGACTTAAAGCAACAGACACCGCAGCACCAGGAGGGAGGACTTAAAGCAGCAGACACCGCAGCGGCAGGAAGGAGGACTTAAAGCAACAGACACCGCAGCACCGGGAGGGAGGACTTAAAGCAGCAGACGCCGCAGCACCGGGAAGGAGGACTTAAAGCAGCAGACGCCGCAGCACCAGGAGGGAGGACTTAAAGCAGCAGACGCCGCAGCACCAGGAGGGAGGACAGAAAGCAGCAGACGCCGCAGCACCGGGAGGGAGGACTTAAAGCAGCAGACACCGCAGAACCAGGAGGGAGGACTTAAAGCAGCAGACACCGCAGCACCAGGAGGGAGGACTTAAAGCAGCAGACACCGCGGCACCAGGAGGGAGGACTTAATGCAGCAGACACCGCAGCGGGAGGAAGGAGGACTTAAAGCAACAGACACCGCGGCACCAGGAGGGAGGACTTAAAGCAGCAGACACCGCAGCACCAGGAGGGAGGACTTAAAGCAGCAGACACCGCGGCACCAGGAGGGAGGACTTAATGCAGCAGACACCGCAGCACCGGGAGGCAGGACTTAAAGCAGCAGACGCCGCAGCACCAGGAGGGAGGACAGAAAGCAGCAGACGCCGCAGCACCAGGAGGGAGGACTTAAAGCAGCAGACACCGCAGCACCAGGAGGGAGGACTTAAAGCAGCAGACGCCGCAGCACCAGGAGGGAGGACTTAAAGCAGCAGACGCCGCAGCACCAGGAGGGAGGACTTAAAGCAGCAGACGCCGCAGCACCAGGAGGGAGGACTTAAAGCAGCAGACACCGAGGCACCAGGAGGGAGGACTTAAAGCAGCAGACGCCGCAGCACCAGGAGGGAGGACTTAAAGCAGCAGACGCCGCAGCACCAGGAGGGAGGACTTAAAGCAGCAGACGCCGCAGCACCGGGAGGGAGGACTTAAAGCAGCAGACACCGCAGCACCAGGAGGGAGGACTTAAAGCAGCAGACGCCGCAGCACCAGGAGGGAGGACTTAAAGCAGGAGACGCCGCAGCACCGGGAGGGAGGACTTAAAGCAGCAGACACCGAGGCACCAGGAGGGAGGACTTAAAGCAGCAGTCACCGCAGCGGCAGGAAGGAGGACTTAAAGCAGCAGACACCGAGGCACCAGGAGGGAGGACTTAAAGCAGCAGACACCGCAGCACCAGGAGTCATCTTCCAGCAAACCTCTATATAATTTCCACTCCTTTCCTCTCCAGCTCTGTACCGTTGTAATTGCCTTATCATAAACATCTATCCGTGTATTCTGTTTACCAAAGAAGTTTTTTTTTTTCGATGTTGCAGAGTGTTAATACTAAAATGTCCAACGACGGAGCAGGACTAAAGGAATCTTCTGTTTGCAAGGCTTCAACATCATTATAACATACACACATATATATATCTAATATATAAAATTCTAAATTATAAATTCTATTAAGTATATATATATATACTTTTTTTTTCCTCTCGGTGCATTATATATACTTAATAGAAATGTTAAAAATATTGGTTATAGTATAATATAAGTGCTTGTTTCAGGTTAAAAGATACATTCAGCCGCTATATCGGGCACATATTCTTGATTGTAGTTGCATTGGCTTCCTTCATTTTGGCAGCACACGTAATTCTCATTTTGGAGGTAAGTATTTGTTTATTTCTATATTTATTTATTTAATTTCTTTTTAATGCGCATCTAATTTCCGCCATTGAAAACGGGCTATCAGAAGGTTACCAAACATCCTGAATATCCGTGACGTAGCATTCAGAACTTTTTTCAGCGAAGGCTTTGCTACTAGCTGCAGGACGGAGCAGAAGGCTATGCTGGCAGCAGTACTGAGCAGAAGGATTTGCGGTCTGCAGGAATGGCTGTTGCATGTAGCCTTTAACTGGGATCCCGTAGGCTGTAACGTGTGGAATATAGCCTTTAACTTGGAGTCCGAAGCCTGTAGGGTAAAGCATGTAGACTTTATCTAGGAGCCCGAAGCCTGTAGCCTTTAAATAGAAGCCTGTAGGCTGTAACGTGAAGCATGTAGCCTTTAACTGGAAGCCGAAAACCTGTGAGTGTAGCATGTAGCTTTTAACTGGGAGCCCGAAGCCTGTAGGACGTAGCATGTAGCCTTTAAATAAAAGCCTGTAGGCTGTAACGTGTAGCATGTAGCCTTTAACTGGAACCCAGTATCCTGTGGCTTGTAGACTGTTGCATGTAACCTTCAGCTGGTAGACCGAAGCTTGTACGATGAAAATGTTAGCCTGTAGTGTGAAGCCCAAAGCTTGTTGCCTGTAGAATGTAGCCTTTATCTGGTAGCCCGATGCTTGTACCCTGAATATTTTAGCCTGTAGCTTGAAGCCCAATGCTTGAATGTAGCCTTTATCTGGTAGCCCGATGCTTGTACCCTGAATATTTTAGCCTGTAGCTTGAAGCCCAATGCTTGTAGCCTGCAGGATGTAGCCTTTAGCGGGTAGCCCGAAGCTTGTACCCTGAATATTTTAGCCTGTAGCTTGAAGCCCAATGCTTGTAGCCTGCAGAATGTAGCCTTTAGCTGGTAGCCCGAAGCTTGTACCCTGAATATTTTAGCCTGTAGCTTGAAGCCCAATGCTTGTAGCCTGCAGAATGTAGCCTTTAGCTGCTAGACCGAAGCTTGTACCCTGAATATTTTAGCCTGAAGCTTGAAGCCCAATAATTGTAGCCTGTAGAATGTAGCCTTTAGCTGGTAGCCCGATGCTTGTACCCTGAATATTTTAGCATGTAGCTTGAATCCCAATGCTTGTAGCCTGTTGCATGTACCCTTTATCTGCTAGCCCGATGCTTGTACCCTGAATATTTTAGCCTGTAGCTTGAAGCCCAAAGCTTGTTGCCTGTAGAATGTAGTCTTTAGCTGGTAGCCTGATGCTTGTACCTTGAATATTTTAGCATGTAGCTTGAAGCCCAATGCTTGTAGCCTGTTGCATGTAGCCTTTATCTGCTAGCCCGATGCTTGTACCCTGAATATTTTAGCCTTTAGCTTAAAGCCCAAAGCTTGTAGCCTGTAAAATGTAGCCTTTAGCAGGTAGCCCGAAGGTTGTACCATGAATATTTTGGCCAGTAGCTTGAAGCCCAATGCTTGTAGCCTGTAGAATGTAGCCTTTAGCTGCTAGCCCGAAGCTTGTACCCTGAATATTTTAGCCTGTAGCTTAAAGCCCAATGATTGTAGCCGGTAGAATATAGCCTTTAGCCGGTAGCCCGATGCTTGTACCCTGAATATTTTAGCCTGTAGCTTGATGCCCAAAGGTTGTAGCCTGTAGCATTTAGCCTTTAGCTGGTAGCCCGATGCTACTACCCTGAATATTTTAGCCTGTAGTTTGATGCCCAAAGGTTGTAGCTTGTAGCATGTAGCCTTTAGCTGGTAGCCCGAAGCTACTACCCTGAATATTTTAGCCTGTAGCTTGATGCCCAAAGGTTGTAGCTTGTAGCATGTAGCCTTTAGGTGGTAGCCCGATGCTACTACCCTGAATATTTTAGCCTGTAGCTTGATGCCCAAAGGTTGTAGCTTGTAGCATGTAGCCTTTAGCTGGTAGCCCGATGCTACTACCCTGAATATTTTATCCTGTAGCTTGATGCCCAAAGGTTGTAGCTTGTAGCATGTAGCCTTTAGCTGGTAGTCCAAAGCTTGTACCCTGAATATTTTACCCTGTAGCTTGAAGGCCAAAGCTTGTTGCATGTAGAATGTAGCCTTTATCTGGTAGCCCGATGCTTGTACCCTGAATATTTTAGCCTGTAGCTTGAAGCCCAATGCTTGAATGTAGCCTTTATCTGGTAGCCCGATGCTTGTACCCTGAATATTTTAGCCTGTAGCTTGAAGCCCAATGCTTGTAGCCTGCAGAATGTAGCCTTTAGCGGGTAGCCCGAAGCTTGTACCCTGAATATTTTAGCCTGTAGCTTGAAGCCCAATGCTTGTAGCCTGCAGAATGTAGCCTTTAGCTGGTAGCCCGAAGCTTGTACCCTGAATATTTTAGCCTGTAGCTTGAAGCCCAATGCTTGTAGCCTGCAGAATGTAGCCTTTAGCTGCTAGACCGAAGCTTGTACCCTGAATATTTTAGCCTGAAGCTTGAAGCCCAATAATTGTAGCCTGTAGAATGTAGCCTTTAGCTGGTAGCCCGATGCTTGTACCCTGAATATTTTAGCATTTAGCTTGAATCCCAATGCTTGTAGCCTGTTGCATGTACCCTTTATCTGCTAGCCCGATGCTTGTACCCTGAATATTTTAGCCTGTAGCTTGAAGCCCAAAGCTTGTTGCCTGTAGAATGTAGTCTTTAGCTGGTAGCCTGATGCTTGTACCTTGAATATTTTAGCATGTAGCTTGAAGCCCAATGCTTGTAGCCTGTTGCATGTAGCCTTTATCTGCTAGCCCGATGCTTGTACCCTGAATATTTTAGCCTTTAGCTTGAAGCCCAAAGCTTGTAGCCTGTAAAATGTAGCCTTTAGCAGGTAGCCCGAAGGTTGTACCATGAATATTTTGGCCAGTAGCTTGAAGCCCAATGCTTGTAGCCTGTAGAATGTAGCCTTTAGCTGCTAGCCCGAAGCTTGTACCCTGAATATTTTAGCCTGTAGCTTAAAGCCCAATGATTGTAGCCGGTAGAATATAGCCTTTAGCCGGTAGCCCGATGCTTGTACCCTGAATATTTTAGCCTGTAGCTTGATGCCCAAAGGTTGTAGCCTGTAGCATTTAGCCTTTAGCTGGTAGCCCGATTATACTACCCTGAATATTTTAGCCTGTAGCTTGATGCCCAAAGGTTGTAGCTTGTAGCATGTAGCCTTTAGCTGGTAGCCCGAAGCTACTACCCTGAATATTTTAGCCTGTAGTTTGATGCCCAAAGGTTGTAGCTTGTAGCATGTAGCCTTTAGGTGGTAGCCCGATGCTACTACCCTGAATATTTTAGCCTGTAGCTTGATGCCCAAAGGTTGTAGCTTGTAGCATGTAGCCTTTAGCTGGTAGCCCGATGCTACTACCCTGAATATTTTATCCTGTAGCTTGATGCCCAAAGGTTGTAGCTTGTAGCATGTAGCCTTTAGCTGGTAGTCCAAAGCTTGTACCCTGAATATTTTACCCTGTAGCTTGAAGGCCAAAGCTTGTTGCATGTAGAATGTAGCCTTTATCTGGTAGCCCGATGCTTGTACCCTGAATATTTTAGCCTGTAGCTTGAAGCCCAATGCTTGAATGTAGCCTTTATCTGGTAGCCCGATGCTTGTACCCTGAATATTTTAGCCTGTAGCTTGAAGCCCAATGCTTGTAGCCTGCAGAATGTAGCCTTTAGCGGGTAGCCCGAAGCTTGTACCCTGAATATTTTAGCCTGTAGCTTGAAGCCCAATGCTTGTAGCCTGCAGAATGTAGCCTTTAGCTGGTAGCCCGAAGCTTGTACCCTGAATATTTTAGCCTGTAGCTTGAAGCCCAATGCTTGTAGCCTGCAGAATGTAGCCTTTAGCTGCTAGACCGAAGCTTGTACCCTGAATATTTTAGCCTGAAGCTTGAAGCCCAATAATTGTAGCCTGTAGAATGTAGCCTTTAGCTGGTAGCCCGATGCTTGTACCCTGAATATTTTAGCATGTAGCTTGAATCCCAATGCTTGTAGCCTGTTGCATGAACCCTTTATCTGCTAGCCCGATGCTTGTACCCTGAATATTTTAGCCTGTAGCTTGAAGCCCAAAGCTTGTTGCCTGTAGAATGTAGTCTTTAGCTGGTAGCCTGATGCTTGTACCTTGAATATTTTAGCATGTAGCTTGAAGCCCAATGCTTGTAGCCTGTTGCATGTAGCCTTTATCTGCTAGCCCGATGCTTGTACCCTGAATATTTTAGCCTTTAGCTTGAAGCCCAAAGCTTGTAGCCTGTAAAATGTAGCCTTTAGCAGGTAGCCCGAAGGTTGTACCATGAATATTTTGGCCAGTAGCTTGAAGCCCAATGCTTGTAGCCTGTAGAATGTAGCCTTTAGCTGCTAGCCCGAAGCTTGTACCCTGAATATTTTAGCCTGTAGCTTAAAGCCCAATGATTGTAGCCGGTAGAATATAGCCTTTAGCCGGTAGCCCGATGCTTGTACCCTGAATATTTTAGCCTGTAGCTTGATGCCCAAAGGTTGTAGCCTGTCGCATTTAGCCTTTAGCTGGTAGCCCGATGCTACTACCCTGAATATTTTAGCCTGTAGCTTGATGCCCAAAGGTTGTAGCTTGTAGCATGTAGCCTTTAGCTGGTAGCCCGAAGCTACTACCCTGAATATTTTAGCCTGTAGTTTGATGCCCAAAGGTTGTAGCTTGTAGCATGTAGCCTTTAGGTGGTAGCCCGATGCTACTACCCTGAATATTTTAGCCTGTAGCTTGATGCCCAAAGGTTGTAGCTTGTAGCATGTAGCCTTTAGCTGGTAGCCCGATGCTACTACCCTGAATATTTTATCCTGTAGCTTGATGCCCAAAGGTTGTAGCTTGTAGCATGTAGCCTTTAGCTGGTAGTCCAAAGCTTGTACCCTGAATATTTTACCCTGTAGCTTGAAGGCCAAAGCTTGTTGCATGTAGAATGTAGCCTTTATCTGGTAGCCCGATGCTTGTACCCTGAATATTTTAGCCTGTAGCTTGAAGCCCAATGCTTGAATGTAGCCTTTATCTGGTAGCCCGATGCTTGTACCCTGAATATTTTAGCCTGTAGCTTGAAGCCCAATGCTTGTAGCCTGCAGAATGTAGCCTTTAGCGGGTAGCCCGAAGCTTGTACCCTGAATATTTTAGCCTGTAGCTTGAAGCCCAATGCTTGTAGCCTGCAGAATGTAGCCTTTAGCTGGTAGCCCGAAGCTTGTACCCTGAATATTTTAGCCTGTAGCTTGAAGCCCAATGCTTGTAGCCTGCAGAATGTAGCCTTTAGCTGCTAGACCGAAGCTTGTACCCTGAATATTTTAGCCTGAAGCTTGAAGCCCAATAATTGTAGCCTGTAGAATGTAGCCTTTAGCTGGTAGCCCGATGCTTGTACCCTGAATATTTTGGCATGTAGCTTGAATCCCAATGCTTGTAGCCTGTTGCATGTACCCTTTATCTGCTAGCCCGATGCTTGTACCCTGAATATTTTAGCCTGTAGCTTGAAGCCCAAAGCTTGTTGCCTGTAGAATGTAGTCTTTAGCTGGTAGCCTGATGCTTGTACCTTGAATATTTTAGCATGTAGCTTGAAGCCCAATGCTTGTAGCCTTTTGCATGTAGCCTTTATCTGCTAGCCCGATGCTTGTACCCTGAATATTTTAGCCTTTAGCTTGAAGCCCAAAGCTTGTAGCCTGTAAAATGTAGCCTTTAGCAGGTAGCCCGAAGGTTGTACCATGAATATTTTGGCCAGTAGCTTGAAGCCCAATGCTTGTAGCCTGTAGAATGTAGCCTTTAGCTGCTAGCCCGAAACTTGTACCCTGAATATTTTAGCCTGTAGCTTAAAGCCCAATGATTGTAGCCGGTAGAATGTAGCCTTTAGCCGGTAGCCCGATGCTTGTACCCTGAATATTTTAGCCTGTAGCTTGATGCCCAAAGGTTGTAGCCTGTAGCATTTAGCCTTTAGCTGGTAGCCCGATGCTACTACCCTGAATATTTTAGCCTGTAGCTTGATGCCCAAAGGTTGTAGCTTGTAGCATGTAGCCTTTAGCTGGTAGCCCGAAGCTACTACCCTGAATATTTTAGCCTGTAGTTTGATGCCCAAAGGTTGTAGCTTGTAGCATGTAGCCTTTAGGTGGTAGCCCGATGCTACTACCCTGAATATTTTAGCCTGTAGCTTGATGCCCAAAGGTTGTAGCTTGTAGCATGTAGCCTTTAGCTGGTAGCCCGATGCTACTACCCTGAATATTTTATCCTGTAGCTTGATGCCCAAAGGTTGTAGCTTGTAGCATGTAGCCTTTAGCTGGTAGTCCAAAGCTTGTACCCTGAATATTTTACCCTGTAGCTTGAAGGCCAAAGCTTGTTGCATGTAGAATGTAGCCTTTATCTGGTAGCCCGATGCTTGTACCCTGAATATTTTAGCCTGTAGCTTGAAGCCCAATGCTTGAATGTAGCCTTTATCTGGTAGCCCGATACTTGTACCCTGAATATTTTAGCCTGTAGCTTGAAGCCCAATGCTTGTAGCCTGCAGAATGTAGCCTTTAGCGGGTAGCCCGAAGCTTGTACCCTGAATATTTTAGCCTGTAGCTTGAAGCCCAATGCTTGTAGCCTGCAGAATGTAGCCTTTAGCTGGTAGCCCGAAGCTTGTACCCTGAATATTTTAGCCTGTAGCTTGAAGCCCAATGCTTGTAGCCTGCAGAATGTAGCCTTTAGCTGCTAGACCGAAGCTTGTACCCTGAATATTTTAGCCTGAAGCTTGAAGCCCAATAATTGTAGCCTGTAGAATGTAGCCTTTAGCTGGTAGCCCGATGCTTGTACCCTGAATATTTTGGCATGTAGCTTGAATCCCAATGCTTGTAGCCTGTTGCATGTACCCTTTATCTGCTAGCCCGATGCTTGTACCCTGAATATTTTAGCCTGTAGCTTGAAGCCCAAAGCTTGTTGCCTGTAGAATGTAGTCTTTAGCTGGTAGCCTGATGCTTGTACCTTGAATATTTTAGCATGTAGCTTGAAGCCCAATGCTTGTAGCCTTTTGCATGTAGCCTTTATCTGCTAGCCCGATGCTTGTACCCTGAATATTTTAGCCTTTAGCTTGAAGCCCAAAGCTTGTAGCCTGTAAAATGTAGCCTTTAGCAGGTAGCCCGAAGGTTGTACCATGAATATTTTGGCCAGTAGCTTGAAGCCCAATGCTTGTAGCCTGTAGAATGTAGCCTTTAGCTGCTAGCCCGAAACTTGTACCCTGAATATTTTAGCCTGTAGCTTAAAGCCCAATGATTGTAGCCGGTAGAATGTAGCCTTTAGCCGGTAGCCCGATGCTTGTACCCTGAATATTTTAGCCTGTAGCTTGATGCCCAAAGGTTGTAGCCTGTAGCATTTAGCCTTTAGCTGGTAGCCCGATGCTACTACCCTGAATATTTTAGCCTGTAGCTTGATGCCCAAAGGTTGTAGCTTGTAGCATGTAGCCTTTAGCTGGTAGCCCGAAGCTACTACCCTGAATATTTTAGCCTGTAGCTTGATGCCCAAAGGTTGTAGCTTGTAGCATGTAGCCTTTAGGTGGTAGCCCGATGCTACTACCCTGAATATTTTAGCCTGTAGCTTGATGCCCAAAGGTTGTAGCTTGTAGCATGTAGCCTTTAGCTGGTAGCCCGATGCTACTACCCTGAATATTTTATCCTGTAGCTTGATGCCCAAAGGTTGTAGCTTGTAGCATGTAGCATTTAGCTGGTAGTCCAAAGCTTGTACCCTGAATATTTTACCCTGTAGCTTGAAGGCCAAAGCTTGTTGCATGTAGAATGTAGCCTTTATCTGGTAGCCCGATGCTTGTACCCTGAATATTTTAACCTGTAGCTTGAAGCCCAATGCTTGAATGTAGCCTTTATCTGGTAGCCCGATGCTTGTACCCTGAATATTTTAGCCTGTAGCTTGAAGCCCAATGCTTGTAGCCTGCAGAATGTAGCCTTTAGCGGGTAGCCCGAAGCTTGTACCCTGAATATTTTAGCCTGTAGCTTGAAGCCCAATGCTTGTAGCCTGCAGAATGTAGCCTTTAGCTGGTAGCCCGAAGCTTGTACCCTGAATATTTTAGCCTGTAGCTTGAAGCCCAATGCTTGTAGCCTGCAGAATGTAGCCTTTAGCTGCTAGACCGAAGCTTGTACCCTGAATATTTTAGCCTGAAGCTTGAAGCCCAATAATTGTAGCCTGTAGAATGTAGCCTTTAGCTGGTAGCCCGATGCTTGTACCCTGAATATTTTAGCATGTAGCTTGAATCCCAATGCTTGTAGCCTGTTGCATGTACCCTTTATCTGCTAGCCCGATGCTTGTACCCTGAATATTTTAGCCTGTAGCTTGAAGCCCAAAGCTTGTTGCCTGTAGAATGTAGTCTTTAGCTGGTAGCCTGATGCTTGTACCTTGAATATTTTAGCATGTAGCTTGAAGCCCAATGCTTGTAGCCTGTTGCATGTAGCCTTTATCTGCTAGCCCGATGCTTGTACCCTGAATATTTTAGCCTTTAGCTTGAAGCCCAAAGCTTGTAGCCTGTAAAATGTAGCCTTTAGCAGGTAGCCCGAAGGTTGTACCATGAATATTTTGGCCAGTAGCTTGAAGCCCAATGCTTGTAGCCGGTAGAATGTAGCCTTTAGCCGGTAGCCCGATGCTTGTACCCTGAATACTTTAGCCTGTAGCTTGAAGCCCAAAGCTTGTTGCATGTAGAATGTAGCTCTTAGCTGGTAGTCCGATGCTTGTACCCTGAATTCTTTAGCCTGTAGCTTGAAGCCCAATGATTGTAGCCGGTAGAATGTAGCCTTTAGCCGGTAGCCCGATGCTTGTACCCTGAATATTTTAGCCTGTAGCTTGATGCCCAAAGGTTGTAGCCTGTAGCATTTAGCCTTTAGCTGGTAGCCCGATGCTACTACCCTGAATATTTTAGCCTGTAGCTTGATGCCCAAAGGTTGTAGCTTGTAGCATGTAGCCTTTAGCTGGTAGCCCGAAGCTACTACCCTGAATATTTTAGCCTGTAGCTTGATGCCCAAAGGTTGTAGCTTGTAGCATGTAGCCTTTAGGTGGTAGCCCGATGCTACTACCCTGAATATTTTAGCCTGTAGCTTGATGCCCAAAGGTTGTAGCTTGTAGCATGTAGCCTTTAGCTGGTAGCCCGATGCTACTACCCTGAATATTTTATCCTGTAGCTTGATGCCCAAAGGTTGTAGCTTGTAGCATGTAGCCTTTAGCTGGTAGTCCAAAGTTTGTACCCTGAATATTTTACCCTGTAGCTTGAAGGCCAAAGCTTGTTTCATGTAGAATGTAGCCTTTAGCTGGTAGTCCGATGCTTGTACCCTGAATACTTTAGCCTGTAGCTTGAAGCCCAAAGCTTGTTGCATGTAGAATGTAGCTCTTAGCTGGTAGTCCGATGCTTGTACCCTGAATTCTTTAGCCTGTAGCTTGAAGCCCTATGCTTGTAGCCTGTAGAATGTAGCCTTTAGCTGGTAGCCCGAAGATTGTACCCTGAAGTCGTGTCGGCTCTGAACGAGTCTGCTTGGACCGCAGTGTTTAGCTTCATGCCTTCGATCGGAGATAGTTATTATAAAATTATTAAATAAGTTTTTTTTTTTAGATTAATATTTGTGAGATATATTCTACCGATGATATTGAGATGGAGTAGAGAGGATCGGGATTATGTTATGTGTTGAATAAATTGAGAAGGGTAGAAATGCAGTCTCTATGATTCAGACCTGATCTTTCTCTCCTCCATAGTCCTCAAGAGTGCTAGTAATTCAAGCCAATATGTTGGCATAATAACATAACTAATTTAAGGTATAAAATGTATTATTATTGAAGACATGACTGAACAAGGATCATCGGAATATAGATATGTTATTGTTGTACTTGGCAAATAGGATTTCTGATTATTATACTACATTTGATTTCAGAAACCAGAAATCCATATTCTGGCAAACTTTGTGGTTACCCTTCTGTGTGAGATGCTTTACACATTGCATTACTGCTGGTACGGAGAAGAGCTAATTACAGAGGTTTGTTAAATCTGTATTTAAGGGTATCATTAAAGTTATGGTTAAGTGTATCTTTATTATCACTTCTTCCTGGGATATTTTGATGGGTTCATCTCCATCTTCGTCAGCCAGGTACTTGTTGTTTCTTCCTCCGTCGTTGCCAAGGGAATGAAATTTTTTTTTCTTTTTCCTAAACCCCACTTTAGAAGATAGAAAAATAAAAAAAAAGCATGCAAGAGAGGGCAAGATGAAAACGCAAATGAAAGAAAAACGTGCAGAAATGTAAAATAAAACTAAGGACCTCGAACACAACAGGCGTGTGTAAGGGCCACAGGTAGAGGGAGGATGAGGGAGGAGGTGTCCTTATTCTGCATAAATGCACTTGAAGGCGGTATGTAAGGGCCACAGGTAGAGGGAGGATGAGGGAGGAGGTGTCCTTATTCTGCATAAATGCACTTGAAGGCGGTATGTAAGGGCCACAGGGAGAGGGAGGATGAGGGAGGAGGTGTCCATATTCTGCATAAATGCACTTGAAGGCGGTATGTAAGGGCCACAGGTAGAGGGAGGATGAGGGAGGAGGTGTCCTTATTCTGCATAAATGCACGTGAAGGGGGTATGTAAGGGCCACAGGTAGAGGGAGGATGAGTCTTTATTCTGCATAAATGCACTTGAAGGCGGTATCTAAGGGCCACAGGTAGAGGGAGGAGGTGTCCTTATTCTGCATAAATGCACTTGAAGGCGGTATGTAAGGGCCACAGGTAGAGGGAGGATGAGGGAGGAGGTGTCCTTATTCTGCATAAATGCACTTGAAGGCGGTATGTAAGGGCCACAGGTAGAGGGAGGATGAGTCTTTATTCTGCATAAATTCACGTGAAGGCGGTATGTAAGGGCCACAGGTAGAGGGAGGATGAGGGAGGAGGGGTCCTTATTCTGCATAAATGCACGTGAAGGCGGTATGTAAGGGCCACAGGTAGAGGGAGGAGGTGTCCTTATTCTGCATAAATGCACGTGAAGGCGGTATGTAAGGGCCACAGGTAGAGGGAGGATGAGGGAGGAGGTGTCCATATTCTGCATAAATGCACTTGAAGGCGGTATGTAAGGAAGAAAAAGGCGTAGGTTTCCCAGAGGGAGGTATGTGTAGTGTGCTTTGTTTGGCACAGCGATAGAGGAGGAGGTAAGTCGAAAGATAGTCTGAGAGTAGAAAAAGAAGAAAGGAGAGGAGGTCAGTTAGACTGTCTTAAGTGTCTTGGTGTCAGTGTTTAAGTGTGCTGTAATTTGTTCCTATGGCCAACTAAAATTTGTTATGTTCTCGTACGTCTACTAGTCGTTGTGTAAACTCAGTTGGTCCTTGCCAGCGTCCCGGTCTTCCAGGTGGTGTGAGTTCGTTAAAAAGTGGATTGTCGTGGTACTTAAGTCCGTCAAAGAATTTAATGTGACGTCGTTTTATGAATTCTGAAACTGTCAAGAGTTCTAATAGTTTGTGTAAGTCTGGGGCTAAGTTTGAGGTCTTGTGGGAAGTGCTCCCTGTTATTGTCTTGAGTATTCGGTTCTGAAAAGACTGTAGTGTTCTGAGTATGGTGGGGTTCAGAAACCGAAAGAGTGGTGTGCCATAGAGTAATGCTGGTCGTAAGACTCCTTTGTAAATGAGTAGTTTTAGTCTGAGTGAGAGGTTGGATGAATTGAACCAAGAGAGCGGGCTTTTGTCCTGACAAACTTTAATTTCTTGGTAAAGTGTGTGTGAAAACAGAGGTGTGTTCCTAACCGTATCCCCAAGTAATTTATGTGTCTTTTTAACTTGTTTTTCTTGCCTCTAACCGTGAAGTACTTGGGGGCGTGCTTGTGTGGAATTTTAGCTTCCTGGTAAAGTGTGTGTGAAAACTAAGGTGTGTTCCTAACCGTATCCCCAAGTAATTTATGTGTCTTTTTATCTTGTTTTTCTTGCCTCTAACCGTGAAGTACTTGGTGGCGTGCTTGTGTGGAATTTTAGGTTCCTGGTATAGTGTGTGTGAAAACAGAGGTGTGTTCCTAACCGTATCCCGAAGTAATTTATGTGTCTTTTTAACTTGTTTTTCTTGCCTCTAACCGTGAAGTACTTGGGGGCGTGCTTGTGTGGAATTTTAGCTTCCTGGTAAAGTGTGTGTGAAAACTAAGGTGTGTTCCTAACCGTATCCCCAAGTAATTTATGTGTCTTTTTATCTTGTTTTTCTTGCCTCTAACCGTGAAGTACTTGGTGGCGTGCTTGTGTGGAATTTTAGGTTCCTAGTAAAGTGTGTGTGAAAACAGAGGTGTGTTCCTAACCGTATCCCCAAGTAATTTATGTGTCTTTATAATCTGTTTCTTTTGTTTCTAACCGTGAAGTACTTGGGGGCGTGCTGTTGTGGAATTTTAGCTTCCTGGTAAAGTGTGTGTGAAAACAGAGGTGTGTTCCTAACCGTATCCCCAAGTAATTTATGTGTCTTTTTAACTTGTTTTTCTTGCCTCTAACCGTGAAGTACTTGGGGGCGTGCTTGTGTGGAATTTTAGCTTCCTGGTAAAGTGTGTGTGAAAACTAAGGTGTGTTCCTAACCGTATCCCCAAGTAATTTATGTGTCTTTTTATCTTGTTTTTCTTGCCTCTAACCGTGAAGTACTTGGTGGCGTGCTTGTGTGGAATTTTAGGTTCCTGGTATAGTGTGTGTGAAAACAGAGGTGTGTTCCTAACTGTATCCCCAAGTAATTTATGTGTCTTTTTAATCTGTTTCTTTTGTTTCTAACCGTGAAGTACTTGGGGGCGTGCTTGTGTGGAATTTTAGCTTCCTGGTAAAGTGTGTGTGAAAACAGAGGTGTGTTCCTAACTGTATCCCCAAGTAATTTATGTGTCTTTTTAATCTGTTTCTTTTGTTTCTAACCGTGAAGTACTTGGGGGCGTGCATGTGTGGAATTTTAGCTTCCTGGTAAAGTGTGTGTGATAACAGAGATGTGTTCCTAACTGTATCCCCAAGTAATTTATGTGTCTTTTTAATCTGTTTCTTTTGTTTCTAACCGTGAAGTACTTGGGGGCGTGCTTGTGTGGAATTTTAGCTTCCTGGTAAAGTGTGTGTGAAAACAGAGATGTGTTCCTAACTGTATCCCCAAGTAATTTATGTGTCTTTTTAATCTGTTTCTTTTGTTTCTAACCGTGAAGTACTTGGGGGCGTGCTTGTGTGGAATTGGCATGAAAGGCGAAGAATAATGCGTCTGTCTTGGTCGGGTTAACTGTGATGTTGAGTCGTCGCAGTTCGTCTACTACGCCTGCGCAAACCTCTTCAGCTTGTTTTAGTGCCTTTGAATGTGACATGGATGTGCTGTATATCGCGATATCGTCGGCATATGCGGCTATTTTTGTGTATGGGTACTGTTCACCGACGATTTCTGAGGTGTAAATGGAAAATAGTGTGGGTGCGAGTACTGACCCCTGTGGTACTCCGCAGGGGATTGGGTGTGTGCTGGAGAGGCTTGCCCCTACCCTAACCGTCATAGTACGTCCGTATAGGAAAGAGTGTATTGTGTTATAGAGTTGTTCTGGACATTCGTACGTTCTGAGTTGCTGCATAAGTATATTATGTGAGACTGAGTCAAAAGCTTTCGTACAGTCAATCGATATGAGTGCTGTAGTCCGGCTCATGAGCATGTTGTTCGTGATGTGTGATTGGATCCTTACTAGCTGGTGTTCTGAACTGTGTGCAGGGCGGAAGCCGAACTGCTCAGCAGGGATTATATCCTCCTCTGCGCAAAGGTCTTTCAGATATCTCGGTATGATCTTTTCATATACTTTTGATAAATGAGGCAGTAGGCTTATGGGTCTGGAGTGTTCAGGTGTATCGCCCTTTTTGTTGGGTTTGAGTAGTAGTGATGTGACTATGGCGTGTCTCCAGTGTTCGGGGAAATGTCTGAGGCGAAGGCATGTGTTGTAGATGTGTACGAGATAGTGTAGTCCTTTTCTCGGTAACTGTTTTAGTAATATGTACTGAAGTCTGTCATGTCCTTGGGATTTATTCCCTCGTGTCTGTCATAGTATGGCTGTCAGTTGTTTCGGTGAGACGTACATGTAATTGTCTTTTAGTGTAAGTCTGTATTCAGGTGTACGGTCTTTGTTGCGAGTCTGAGCGTCTTGTGTGTAGTACGTTGCGAGTATGTCCGCCTGTTCTTTCTCGTCTAGTAGCTTATCTGGTCTGTGTATTTTTACTGTGTTAGCCTTTGTGTGCGTGTTCGTATGAGCCTCCAGAATTGTCTTAGTCTCCGTGTATTTGCCTGAGTTTCTCATGCCACATGGAAGTCTTCCATTGTGACATAAGTGTGCGTATTTGTGTAGTGACTGAGTTGAGTGCAGTTTTATAATGCCTGTCTCGTGTTCTGTACCAGATGATTTTGGTATTGTTCCTCTGTTTAATGAGTGTGAGGATGTGTTTTGGTGGTTTCCTAAGATTTGGGGGTGCTGGCGCGAACTTAGGAATGCTCAAATCGGCCGCGAAAGTAATTTTTTCTGTGAACAATTACTTTCGTGTTTAATGGCCTCATCGAGAATTTGTGTGTCGTGTATGGGTGTGATAGGGGGGGGGGGGGGTTGTTCGTGTATGAGGTGTTTTTATTTGTGCCAGTCTGCCTTACTGGTAGTTTGTGGCTGTGGGTGTGGGGATGTGCCCGTGTAATTCGTATAAGACCGGCCTGTGGTGTGATGTAATAAAATCGAGTGAAGTGCACGCGGTTATTACGTGTGGTTGTCGCGTAACTAACAAGTCAAGTGTTGAAGTCATGCTGGGATCTGCGAAATGCCTTTATGTGTGTGAGTCTGGGTTTAGGACTGTCAGGGGGTATTTAGTCAGCTTGGTCCCTGCGGGGTTGTTTTTCGTATTGTGCCAGGCAGTGTCACTAGCGTTCAGGTCACCTATGAGTATATGTCGTCTGTCTGTCAAAATTTCTGAGAGGAGAAGTCCGAGTCGTGAAAGTCGTCCTCTCAGTCTCCGATAGTATGCGGTCAGTTTGTACGTCTTTTTCAGTTTAACTATGACTTTCAGAACAAAATTGTATTCGTCTGGGTCTATGATTGGGTCTATCAATTGGTAGCGTGTACCGTGTCGAAGGCCGATGGCGACTCCACCGACTAGTGTGTTGTCCATGTCGTGCCGGAGAAGTGTATAGCCTTGAAAGTGTGCGTAACTACCTCTGGTCAATCATGTGTCGGTTAGTATAAATACTGTGGACTGTATTTGTCGTAGAAGTAAGTCCACGTCTTGCAGTTTTGGAGTTAGTCCGTTCGTGTTTAAACTAAGTATGGTGTGGCTGATTATTTAGTTATTAGTTTTGTCATGAGTTCGACTAATGTGCGTATCATGGACATCATGTCTGTCATGGTGTTTGCCAGTCGCTCGACCCATGCGGGTGTAATGTCACTGGTGTGTTGTTGAGGTGCGATAGGTGTAGGTTGCTGGTAAATGGGTGGTTTTGGTGGAGTGGGCGGCAGAGCTGGTCGGGGGTTTAGTTGTGGGGGTGTGTTTCTGATGGAAGTGCTTGTATGGGTGGTGGTGGGGGTAATTGTGATGTGTGTCCTGTGAATGCGTTTGAGTAGCTGAAGCCGGGGTCGATTGTGCGATATGTGCGTGTTGGTATGTTAGCCGGGGGGCCTACTATAGTCTGGCGGGCTGTTCGGCTCTTCTCGAGGAGTTCGAGCCGGGCTGTACGTTGCCTGTAGGAGGCGGGATGCTGTTCCCGTCAGTGCCCGTTTCGCTATCTGAACTAAAATCTATGGGTCGTTTGTGTACTGGGGGGAGGGCAGGGAAGTTTACTGTGTCTGCTGGGTCAGCGATTCCCTGCTCCATGGGAGATTCAGGGGCCAAGAAAGTGAAAAGTTTTTCTAACTCCTCCGAAGTTAGTGTTCTGGTCGCTAGTGTTTGAGTGAGTTGTTTCTGAGACATGTCTGTGATTGGCCTGTGTTGAGTGGTGGTGGGAGGTGGTATGTATGAGCATGTCTGATGGGAGGTTTTTGGGTGCTCATGTGAGAACTTAGTAAGGGGTGGGCGTGGTGTAAAGAGGGGGTAGAAAAGAGAGGGAAGAGACAGAGTGAGGGTACCCTGGTGGAGGGGCCGCCTGCGGTCGTACCGACCGTCAGACGGGTGGGCAAAGCCACGGAAAGCAGAACCCCTTAACAATTCGCTTGTGGGTCTGACCCAACGGCTTGTTTAGGGATCCTGCATGTGCCCCTTACTCTCATCTTCTGCAACTCCTGCTGGTCCTGGCTGCTACGCCAGGTGCTTCTGCTCTTTCGAGCCTACTGACCGAGCGGGTGCTCGGAGCCTAGTTTCTTGAGTAGCTGGTCCTACTGGAAATGGCTGGAGAGCGGCGGGTGAATGCACAAAAGCTGCGACAAAGTAGAGCAGTTCCAAGTAACAGAGCGATGTGATCAGCACGATAATTCATGGAGAAGTGTTCGACTCCTGCATTTTTTTTCGATCGGGGCGCCCTTTCTACTCTCTAGCCGCAGTATCGGCGGACCAATGGTGTTGAAGCTCCCTGGTGTAGTTGGGAAAGACGCAATACCATCAGCGCTACTAACGGGCAGAATCCCAACTACACCAGGGAGCTTCAACACCACTGGTCTGCCGATACTGGGGCTAGAGAGTAGAAAGGGCGCCCAGATCGAGAAAAAATTCATTCCCTTGGCAACAGCGAGGATGAAACAACAAGTACCTGGCTGATGAAGATGGAGATGAACCCATCGAAATATTCCAGGAAGAAGTGAGGAGGAGTACCATCGCTGGAGAAAAATGCCGTTCCATCTAAAAATATCATCCCAGCGACGAAAAATAAACATCAAGCATATATATATATATATATATATATAGGATACCCCGAAATGTTTTTGAATTCTCCCTTAAAACTTTATAGTCAAAACTTAGTGCCATATAAATCATGTAAAAGATAAGTCAATGAAAATTTAGAAAACACAAAATGTAACATATCTTCCAAATGAAAAACTTTTCCAATCGTTTCTTTCAGTTACTTTTGCTTCTGGACTGGACAATGTATACCCAGTTTGGCCAATAAAAAATGAATAATTTTTAATAATTTCTTCACACAAGGTAATTGAAAGTAACAAAATTACATTCCACATTTTTTTGACAAAAGGGAGCCAATCGTTCAATTTATCCCTCAATAAACCTCCACTTCATTTTCATGAATTTAATGCTTACTAAATGAAGAAGTTTTTGTGTAAGTATTCAATCTGTAGTCCGTCAGGGGGCTGAGGAAAAAAATCGCGAAAAAGCTCTGATTCATTGATAAAAACAGAAGTGCGTTATTGGACGCCCAGAAAGTATCTTTTAATAATGGTTTTGGTGAATTAAATTAATGTTTTTTTAAAGAAAATTTTATCTATTTTATGATGGCATAAATATAATTTAATTATCTTGAATAGTTTCTGAGAAATCCTTTCTTATCCATTAAAAAACATTAGTAAGTTTAAAAAACAGAAGAATGGACATAGCTCCTTTTCATTTCGGAACCGGACTATACTTGAAATGAAATTTATTGTTGGAAATGTTGTCTACAACCACCTCCTTGTGTTTGGCTACTTAGAACTGAATCACCCTGTATATACAGGGTGTCCCGTAAATGTCTAGTCATATTGTGGGAGGTGATAGAGGATCCTTAGGGGAACAAAAAATGCTATCATTATGATTAGATAGTTAGCCGTCGAGGTGATAAGTAAGGATGGAATGGTTGGGATTCGGCTAAATAAACCTCAATATGATTTTGTTTTAAAAAAATCTATATTTCAGACGTTTCGGCTACTCTTTGGTAGCCTTCGTCAGCAATGGAAATGCCGAGCGGCAGAGGAAGACCAAGGTAGGCAATTAAGTAACCATTGTGATAGTGTCTACCATGCTTGTGAAAAAATGCTATGTGACGATTTTCCTAATTCTCACACATAAGGGAGAAAACGTCATTTTATTGTTTTTTCGAGTCAAACGTGGTTTTTAGAAGAATAATAGTTGTCGCTCCGTCCCCAGGTGTTTCTAATAGAAAGGAAGTGAAACCAATCGAAAAGTGAGTAAATTTACTATAAGACTAGGTGGGAGTAAAGATAAAAAAGTCCGTCTCGCAGGAACTGCATCATCTTAGCGCGGTTCCGTTCATATCCCTAGTCTAATTTGAAAAGATTAAAATAGAAGCAGTTATTATTTTGGTTCCACCAGTCTTTTTTTAAAATTAATTATTATAATATCGTGTCAAACCTTAAGGTCACTAACGCCATTCCTGTGTGTAGTAAAGTCTTGACAGGTCTTGAAAGGTCATGATTTACGATCTTACCTGGAAGGGTCGGCTAACACTAGGTCCCTATAGTTACAAGGTCTTGGAATCTTGCAAATCTATATTTCTAACAATAAATTGTTTTTGTTATTTTACTTAACCAGTTTTATTGTCAAATACATTATCGAACTATAAGCAATTTAAAAAAAGTCCGTCACGCAGGAGCTGCATAACTAAGCACTTTCCTCAGAATTTGGGTAGAGTAGACTGCTTTCCACAACAATTTGCTTAAAATATCCTACATAAATAAAATAAAAACATGAATAATTCTCTTTTAAATTTGTAATGAGTAACTGATCAATTATTAATTTGCTTCCAGAGTTATGTTTACACATGGTACCTACTACACAACGTAATAAATACAAAAAACCTCATATTATCGTATTTTGATCTAACGCAGGAACAAGATACAGTCCCTCTAGATACAAAGCGCTCCTTGCGGCGGCTTTGTGAACCTACGTCTGGCGGGCTTTTATATTGAAATATATTACAAAGTAAACCCCCGCTTTCCGATTGACCGATTCAGCTCATTTTTACAACACTTCTTTCTCATTGAGTTACCCACGACGTATACCGCGTTTCGTTTCAATACAGCAGAAATTACGACCCGTATGAGTATATTAGGAATTTGGGTCCGGAGTAAACCCCCCCCTCTAATGAACCGATTTAGTTTATTTTTACAACACATATTTACCTGTAGATTACCACTACGAATACCGAGTTTCGTCGAAATATACCAAAAATCACGGCTGGTAGAGGCGAATTGGTATTGTGGGTCCGGAGTAAACCCCCCCTCCTAATGAACCGATTTAGTTCATTTTTACAAAACATATTTACCTGTGGATTACCACTACGAATACCGAGTTTCGTCGAAATGTACCAATCATCACGGCTGGTAGTGGCGAATTGGTATTGTGGGTCCGGAGTAAACCCCCCTCCTAATGAATCGATTTAGTTCATTTTTATATCTCACTTTTCTCTCTATATTGACACTACGAATACCAAGTTTCGTTGAAATATAACAAATATTACGGCTGACATGGTCAAATTAGTGTTTTGGGTTCGGGGTAAACCCCCCCTTCCGGTGGACCGACTTTGGTAGTTAACGAATTCGTTCAATCGTTTGCTAATTGAATGCTATATACCAAGTTTCGTGACGAAAAAACAAAAACTCTGGCTGCTATCGTGTTAACAGACACACACACACACACACACACACACACACACACACACACACACATATATATATATATATATATATATATATATATATATATATACATTTTAACGGGGGTCATTTTCGGTGTCTATAAAGATTTGGAGAAATTTTTCAAAAATTCCGTCATGAGTCCAACCTCAATAGCTACTTTCCTTCGGAGGAAAGTGCTAATAACAAGGAGTAAAACAGACAAAAAGAACCGTTCGAATAAACGAAATCAATTAATTTAAAGTTTTAAGCACTTTTTTTTTTTTTTTTTTTTTTTTTTTTTTTTTTTTTTTTTTTTTTTTTTTTTTTTTTTTTTTACGGCGCATCTACATCTAGGTCATTAGCGCCGACATCCAGGGTGCAGCGAGGAATTTTATCAGCGAGCCGTGGGATGATAAAATTCCTGCCGGAGGTTGGGAATCGAACCCACCATCTTCCGCTTATGAATCCAAGGCGCTAGCCATTAGACCACGGGAGACCCCGTTTTAAGCACTTATTTCTCCGATTGACACCGCCTTATTTAAACTTTCTTCAGAACCTTTTTTTGTAGAGCATTTAGTAAGCTTTCGAATGGTAACCATCCGCTTCACAAGATTGTCAACGGTTTTCGAGATACTAACGAAAGTATACAAAGTTACCAAAACTTTTTTTTTTGTCTGTTAATAAAATATTTTATTCTAACCCTTCCTTTACTCTAAACGTAACAAAAATTTCAACATATTAGTGTTGATGAAACTCGAACATGCAGAAAATGTTTCAACTGTATCCCATAATTCTAAGTACCAAAATCAAAGACAAACAACCCTCCCTAGGAAGGACGCTAAGCAGTTGAAAAGCTATATCTTGAAAATCCATATCTCTAACATTAAATTGTTTTTCTTATTTTTCTTAACCTGTTTTATTTTCAAATACATTATCCAACTATAAGCAATTAAAAAATAACAAGGAATAAAAAACAGACAAAAAGAACAGTTCGAATAAGCGAAATCAATTACTTTAAAGTTTTAAGCACTTCTTTCTCCGATTGACATCGCCTAATCAAAACTTTTATTAGAACCTTTTTTTTAGAGCATTTAAGAAGCTTTCTAATGGTATCCTTCCGTTTAACAAGATTCTCAACCTTTTTCGAGATATTAAGGAAAGTAGGCGCTAATGACCTAGATGTAGATGCGCCATAAAAAAAAAAATAAATAAAATAAAAAGAAAATTAAGGAAAGTAAACAAAGTTACCAAAACTTTTTATGTCTATTATAAAATATTTTATTCTAACCCTTCCTTAACTCCAAACGTAACCAAAATTTCAACATATTAGTTTTAATGAAAGTAGAACTTGCAGAAAATGTTTCAACTGAATCCCGTGATTCTAAGTACCCAAACCAAAAACGGTATTCAAAAAGTATTTTTCCAATTTTCTCGAAAACGGTTAACTATCGCCTTGAAAATGGTTTCACTCGTTTTCCTAGCCCAAGAAGCCTATAAAACGAGTGCTTACAAGCTTATGAAGTCAAAAACGTAAGCGTTACGATTTTTTTTGCGCGAATTTCGCCCCAAACGCCATCTTCCAGTAGGTGGATTTTGCTGGTTAACGAACTTGACCTTTCGAATTAGACGAAAGATTTTTGTACCAAATTTCATCAAAATCGGACAGAATCCCAACTACACCAGGGAGCTTCAACACCATTCGTCCGCCGATACTGTGGCTAGAGGGGAGAAAAGGAGCCCAGATCGAGAAAAATGTCATTCCCTTGGCTACCACCGAGGAAGAAACAAGTACCTGGCTGAAGAAGATGGAGATGAATCCATCGAAATATTCCGGGAAGAAGTGAGGAGGAGTACCACCGCTGGAGAAAAATGCCGTTCCATCTAAAAATACTATCCCAGCGACGAAAAATAACATCAAACATATAAAACCTTACGGCGAGGAAAATAGAAGCAGGAGGAGAAAAAAAAAAAAAAAAAAGACGCAATACCATCAGCGCTGCCAACGGACAGAAGCCCAACTACACCAGGGAGCTTCAACACCATTCGTCCGCCGATACTTTGGCTAGAGGGGAGAAAAGGAGCCCAGATCGAGAAAAATGTCATTCCCTTGGCTACCACCGAGGAAGAAACAAGTACCTGGCTGAAGAAGATGGAGATGAATCCATCGAAATATTCCGGGAAGAAGTGAGGAGGAGTACCACCGCTGGAGAAAAATGCCGTTCCATCTAAAAATATATATATATATATATATATATATATTTATATATATATATATATATATATATGTATATACAAATTTTAACCACTATCATTTTCGTTCTCTATGGGTTCTGAAACGAAAAATTTTCTAGTCGGCACTTCCGGATTGCGTCATGAGATCAACCTTTTAAGCGGGGTTCCTCCCTATGGGGGAGGGAGGAACCGCGCTAAAAATGAATGAATTTAAGTATGTCTAACTTACCAAAAGAAAGCTTTTCTAATCCGAATTTTTTACATCATATCGCGGAGCGGAGGTAAAGTTGATTGGAGGTGTATCGGGAGTAAGTACTATTGGGAAATGATCACTTCCGAATTGATCATGATTAACTTCCCAATTGAAAAGTGTAAATATTGATGAAGAGCTGGCAGATACATCAATGTTAGTGTAAGTTCCAGTACAGGGACATAAATGTGCCGGTTCATGCGTGTTAAATGGGATGAGGTCATTTTTTTCGAGAAGTGTTTGAATAATTTTCCCCCTTTCATTGGTAGTTTTAGCTCCCCACGACGTGCTTTCAGAGTTCAAGTCCCCTACTGGAGTAAGGGAGTAAGGGAGTTGTGTGATAATGTCTTGGAGCGAGTGTATGTCAATAGGTTCACTTGGTGGAAGATAGAGACAGCAGACAGTAACTTTAAAAGGCATGTAAACTGTGACAGCGACAGCATGAGCTGTAGTCAGTAACCTTACAGGTTCACTGTAGATACAGTCCTTCACATAAACACAGACACCGCCACAAGCCTTACCTCCCAGAAAATAGTCTTTATAATAAGAATTATATCCGTGTATAGATATTTGCTTACCTGGAGCGGTGGGTGTCTCTTGTTGAGCGATAACACTGAAGGTTACCATTAATGGAGGAAATGTCACTGGACACCATTAATATTCCATTGGAGCACAGACATAGCAGCTTAGGGATGGAGATATATATTCTATTGGGTCGACTGTACAGTAGTGATATGTATATGAGTAATGAAATTTGACAATGAAAAGGTTATTTCTTCTTTTTGGTTCGGGTTTCCCATCTTCCATTTGTCTTAGTTGGAGATGATGGAGTCTTCTCAGGAGTTTTTGTATCTTCACTTAATTTCATTTTTATTGGGCTGTTTCTCGGTTTTCAATTTTCGCTGGGTTTTCTAAAGAGAATGATCCATTTTTTTCCTCACTTATTGTCTGTTCGTCAGGACCTGATGAATCGTTAGATTGTTTATCAAAGATTTTATCTTTTAGTACAGATAGAGTTTTTACTATTTTCTGCATATGTTCTAACACCTTCTTTGGAGGTTCTTGGTAATTATCCTTAGCCTTTTGAGCATAGGAGGATATTTTCTCTACCGTGAGTTTTTTCTTGGCTTCTGTGTAACTCGGACAGTCCACGACCATCTTAGTTTTTATTTCTGATTCTTTAATGTATATTGGGCACGATTTAAAAAAGTGATCCTTACTACACAGAGTGAACTTCACGTTATTGCACAAGCCATCATGTTTTGGCTGAGTGCACCTGCCACATATATTTCCACGCAGGATTTTGATACATGATACATACTTGAAGCATTGAAAACATATCGCTGGATATATACCACCTCCAGCGATATGTTTTCAATGCTTCAAGTATGTATCATGTATCAAAATCCTTAACTGACAATATACAAGATAAATCCTGGATACAGAAAAATGGAATCAAATATATTCCATATCACCAAGCTAATTCCATCTTCAATATCTGAAGACACAGAAGACTGAGAAGACCCACGGATGGACTGGATAGGTGACTAGAGAAGACTGGGAGATCTTCTACATCCAGGGGGGGGGAGATGTAAAGAAACTAGGATATATTCCATATCACCAAGCTAATTCCATCTTCAATATCTGAAGACACAGAAGAGTGAGAAGACCCACGGATGGACTGGATAGGTGACTAGAGAAGACTGGGAGATCTTCTACATCCAGGGGGGGGGGGAGATGTAAAGAAACTAGGATATATTCCATATCACCAAGCTAATTCCATCTTCAATATCTGAAGACACAGAAGACTGAGAAGACCCACGGATGGACTGGATAGGTGACTAGAGAAGACTGGGAGATCTTCTACATCCAGGGGGGGGGGGGAGATGTAAAGAAACTAGGATATATTCCATATCACCAAGCTAATTCCATCTTCAATATCTGAAGACACAGAAGAGTGAGAAGACCCACGGATGGACTGGATAGGTGACTAGAGAAGACTGGGAGATCTTCTACATCCAGGGGGGGGGGGGAGATGTAAAGAAACTAGGATATATTCCATATCACCAAGCTAATTCCATCTTCAATATCTGAAGACACAGAAGAGTGAGAAGACCCACGGATGGACTGGATAGGTGACTAGAGAAGACTGGGAGATGTTCTACATCCAGAGGGGGGGGGAGATGTAAAGAAACTAGGATATATTCCATATCACCAAGCTAATTCCATCTTCAATATCTGAAGACACAGAAGAGTGAGAAGAACCACGGATGGACTGGATAGGTGACTAGAGAAGACTGGGAGATCTTCTACATCCAGGGGGGGGGGGGGAGATGTAAAGAAACTAGGATATATTCCATATCACCAAGCTAATTCCATCTTCAATATCTGAAGACACAGAAGAGTGAGAAGAACCACGGATGGACTGGATAGGTGACTAGAGAAGACTGGGAGATCTTCTACATCCAGGGGGGGGGGGGTGAGATGTAATGAAACTAGGATATATTCCATATCACCAAGATAATACCATCTTCAAGGTCTGAAGATACAGAAGAGTGAGAAGAACCACGGATGGACTGGATAGGTGACTAGAGAAGACTGGGAGATCTTCTACATCCAGGGGGGGGGGGAGATGTAAAGAAACTAGGATATATTCCATATCACCAAGCTAATTCCATCTTCAATATCTGAAGACACAGAAGAGTGAGAAGAACCACGGGTGGACTGGATAGGTGACTAGAGAAGACTGGGAGATCTTCTACATCCAGGGGGGGGGGTGAGATGTAATGAAACCAGGATATATTCCATATCACCAAGATAATACCATCTTCAAGGTCTGAAGATACAGAAGAGTGAGAAGAACCACTGATGGACTGGATAGGTGACTAGAGAAGACTGGGAGATCTTCTACATCCAGGGGGGGGGGATGTAAAGAAACTAGGATATATTCGATATCACCAAGCTAATTCCATCTTCAATATCTGAAGACACAGAAGAGTGAGAATACCCACGGATGGACTGGATAGGTGACTAGAGAAGACTGGGGGATCTTCTACATCCGGGGGGGGGGAGATGTAAAGAAACTAGGATATATTCCATATCACCAAGCTAATTCCATCTTCAATATCTGAAGACACAGAAGAGTGAGAAGACCCACGGATGGACTGGATAGGTGACTAGAGAAGACTGGGAGATCTTCTACATCCAGGGGGGGGGAGATTTAAAGAAACTAGGATATATTCCATATCACCAAGCTAATTCCATCTTCAATATCTGAAGACACAGAAGAGTGAGAAGAACCACGGATGGACTGGATAGGTGACTAGAGAAGACTGGGAGATCTTCTACATCCAGGGGGGGGGGATGTAAAGAAACTAGGATATATTCCATATCACCAAGCTAATTCCATCTTCAATATCTGAAGACACAGAAGAGTGAGAAGAACCACGGATGGACTGGATAGGTGACTAGAGAAGACTGGGAGATCTTCTACATCCAGGGGGGGGGGAGATGTAAAGAAACTAGGATATATTCCATATCACCAAGATAATTCCATCTTCAATATCTGAAGACACAGAAGAGTGAGAAGACCCACGGATGGACTGGATAGGTGACTAGAGAAGACTGAGAGATCTTCTACATCCAGGGGGGGGGGGGGAGATGTAAAGAAACTAGGATATATTCCATATCACCAAGCTAATTCCATCTTCAATATCTGAAGACACAGAAGAGTGAGAAGAACCACGGATGGACTGGATAGGTGACTAGAGAAGACTGGGAGATCTTCTACATCCAGGGGGGGGGGGAGATGTAAAGAATAAAGAAACTAGGATATATTTCTTTAATTTATATTTTAAAGTTCATTAATAAACAAGAATAATAGATTTAGAACAGCTGGTATTTAGAACAGCTGGCACATAAGTGTTTTGTTTTTTCGAAATGAAGGATACATGAGAAAATTAATTATTATTTATTTTTATTTTTTTATTTATTTATTTTTTTTTACGGCGCATCTACATCTAGGTCATTAGCGCCGATTAATTATTAAAAGTTATTTTAATGTAATTAATATAATTAGGGGGTTGACACTGTAAATAGAAACTTTAACTGTTGTTTCTTTGTTTACAGGTAGTATTCCATTGTATTCATGTCATTAGTTTTCATACATATGTAATTAATATTAAAGGTAGGCATTGTCGGGGTTCTTTGTTTACAGGTAGTATTCCATTGTATTCATGTCATTAGTTTTCATACATATGTAATTAATATTAAAGGTAGGGATTGTCGGGGTTCTTTGTTTACAGGTTAGTATTCCATTGTATTCATGTCATTAATTTTCATACATATGTAATTAATATTAATGGTAGGGATTGTCGGGGTTCTTTGTTTACAGGTAGTATTCCATTGTATTCATGTCATTAGTTTTCATACATATGTAATTAATATTAAAGGTAGGGATTGTCGGGGTTCTTTGTTTACAGGTAGTATTCCATTGTATTCATGTCATTAGTTTTCATACATATGTAATTAATATTAAAGGTAGGGATTGTCGGGGTTCTTTGTTTACAGGTAGTATTCCATTGTATTCATGTCATTAGTTTTCATACATATGTAATTAATATTAAAGGTAGGCATTGTCGGGGTTCTTTGTTTACAGGTAGTATTCCATTGTATTCATGTCATTAGTTTTCATACATATGTAATTAATATTAAAGGTAGGGATTGTCGGGGTTCTTTGTTTACAGGTAGTATTCCATTGTATTCATTACATTAGTTTTTCATACATATGTAATGAATATTAAAGGTAGGGATTGTCGGGGTTCTTTGTTTACAGGTAGTATTCCATTGTATTCATGTCATTAGTTTTCATACATATGTAAGTAATATCAAAGGTAGGGATTGTCGGGGTTCTTTGTTTACAGGTAGTATTCCATTGTATTCATGTCATTAGTTTTCATACATATGTAATTAATATTAAAGGTAGGCATTGTCGGGGTTCTTTGTTTACAGGTAGTATTCCATTGTATTCATGTCATTAGTTTTCATACATATGTAATTAATATTAAAGGTAGGCATTGTCGGGGTTCTTTGTTTACAGGTAGTATTCCATTGTATTCATGTCATTAGTTTTCATACATATGTAATTAATATTAAAGGTAGGGATTGTCGGGGTTCTTTGTTTACAGGTAGTATTCCATTGTATTCATGTCATTAATTTTCATACATATGTAATTAATATTAATGGTAGGGATTGTCGGGGTTCTTTGTTTACAGGTAGTATTCCATTGTATTCATGTCATTAGTTTTCATACATATGTAATTAATATTAAAGGTAGGGATTGTCGGGGTTCTTTGTTTACAGGTAGTATTCCATTGTATTCATGTCATTAGTTTTCATACATATGTAATTAATATTAAAGGTAGGGATTGTCGGGGTTCTTTGTTTACAGGTAGTATTCCATTGTATTCATGTCATTAGTTTTCATACATATGTAATTAATATTAAAGGTAGGCATTGTCGGGGTTCTTTGTTTACAGGTAGTATTCCATTGTATTCATGTCATTAGTTTTCATACATATGTAATTAATATTAAAGGTAGGGATTGTCGGGGTTCTTTGTTTACAGGTAGTATTCCATTGTATTCATTACATTAGTTTTCATACATATGTAATGAATATTAAAGGTAGGGATTGTCGGGGTTCTTTGTTTACAGGTAGTATTCCATTGTATTCATGTCATTAGTTTTCATACATATGTAAGTAATATCAAAGGTAGGGATTGTCGGGGTTCTTTGTTTACAGGTAGTATTCCATTGTATTCATGTCATTAGTTTTCATACATATGTAATTAATATTAAAGGTAGGGATTGTCGGGGTTCTTTGTTTACAAGTAGTATTCAATTGTATTCATTACATTAGTTTTCATACATATGTAATTAATATTAAAGGTAGGGATTGTCGGGGTTCTTTGTTTACAGGTAGTATTCCATTGTATTCATGTCATTAGTTTTCATACATATGTAATTAATATTAAAGGTAGGGATTGTCGGGGTTCTTTGTTTACAGGTAGTATTCCATTGTATTCATGTCATTAGTTTTCATACATATGTAATTAATATTAAAGGTAGGCATTGTCGGGGTTCTTTGTTTACAGGTAGTATTCCATTGTATTCATGTCATTAGTTTTCATACATATGTAATTAATATTAAAGGTAGGCATTGTCGGGGTTCTTTGTTTACAGGTAGTATTCCATTGTATTCATGTCATTAGTTTTCATACATATGTAATTAATATTAAAGGTAGGGATTGTCGGGGTTCTTTGTTTACAGGTAGTATTCCATTGTATTCATTACATTAGTTTTCATACATATGTAATTAATATTAAAGGTAGGGATTGTCGGGGTTCTTTGTTTACAGGTAGTATTCCATTGTATTCATGTCATTAGTTTTCATACATATGTAATTATTATTAAAGGTAGGTATTCTCGGGGTTCTTTGTTTACAAGTAGTATTCAATTGTATTCATTACATTAGTTTTCATACATATGTAATTAATATTAAAGGTAGGGATTCTCGGGGTTCTTTGTTTACAAGTAGTATTCCATTGTATTCATGTCATTAGTTTTCATACATATGTAATTAATATTAAAGGTAGGCATTGTCGGGGTTCTTTGTTTACAGGTAGTATTCCATTGTATTCATGTCATTAGTTTTCATACATATGTAATTAATATTAAAGGTAGGCATTGTCGGGGTTCTTTGTTTACAGGTAGTATTCCATTGTATTCATGTCATTAGTTTTCATACATATGTAATTAATATTAAAGGTAGGGATTGTCGGGGTTCTTTGTTTACAGGTAGTATTCCATTGTATTCATTACATTAGTTTTCATACATATGTAATTAATATTAAAGGTAGGGATTGTCGGGGTTCTTTGTTTACAGGTAGTATTCCATTGTATTCATGTCATTAGTTTTCATACATATGTAATTATTATTAAAGGTAGGTATTCTCGGGGTTCTTTGTTTACAAGTAGTATTCAATTGTATTCATTACATTAGTTTTCATACATATGTAATTAATATTAAAGGTAGGGATTCTCGGGGTTCTTTGTTTACAGGTAATATTCCATTGTATTCATGTCATTAGTTTTCATACATATGTAATTAATATTAAAGGTAGGGATTGTCGGAGTTCTTTGTTTACAGGTAGTATTCCATTGTATTCATGTCATTAGTTTTCATACATATGTAATTAATATTAAAGGTAGGGATTGTCGGGGTTCTTTGTTTACAAGTAGTATTCCATTGTATTCATTACATTAGTTTTTTATACATATGTAATTAATATTAAAGGTAGGGATTGTCGGGGTTCTTTGTTTACAGGTAGTATTCCATTGTATTCATGTCATTAGTTTTCATACATATGTAATTAATATTAAAGGTAGGGATTGTCGGGGTTCGGTCACTTCACATTTTGCCGTGAAAATGTAGTTTTATTAAGAAGCAGTGACAGAACCCCGACAATCCCTACCTTGAATCATCCACGGTCAACCATCTCCTCTCAAAGTAATTAATATTAGTCTAATAAAAATATCTTTGTTTACAGATTTTCTTGATATGTGGAGTCTGAAAAGAGAAATTTTCTGGTCGGCACTTCCGGATTGCGTCGTGAGGTCAACCTCATAAGCGGGTTCTCCCTATGGAGGTAGGGAGTAACCGCGCTAAAAGGTCATGTTTTACCGTCTTTAAAGTTTACTACTGTTGTGTCGTTTGTGATTCGGTGTTTTCCTTGAGTTATTTCCTCTTTGGCTTCTTTTCCGTCGTCACCTTGACTAGAGGATGTTTCCGGCACTTCTTGATTCAATGATTTTTGAGAATCTGCGCTGAAGAACCTGGTTCGTTCGATGGGAGAATCTACTGGAGTCGTGGAGACTTATTTCCTATTCAAGGGCTCAGGTGCTCAGCGACTCTTTACGCTTGTTAGTATTCGTTTTATAGTTTTTTTGGACTACAAAAACGAATGAAACCATTTTTAAGGAGATAGCTTTAACCGTTTTCGAGAAAATTGGAAACATAGTTATAGAAAAACGTTTTTGTTTACGGTACTTAAAATAATGTGATTCAGTTGAAACATTTTCTGCAGAACCAGTATCAGAACAGCCGTTCTGTACATACCACAGTAGTTCTGACGTACAGCTCTATAACAGTTGTACTCCACATGAGTATCTTGGTGTAGGCCACAGCGGACCGCTCATTATAAACTTATTTTAAACGTATAAAATATCTAAAAAACTTAATTTGTGTATAAATCTTACATTATTGAACATTAACGTATATTATTAAGATAAAAAAAGTTGGCCTATATCAAAAGTCATAAATTTTCGCTGACGTGCGTGGTCACGATACGTGTTAAGCATTTACGTCTCTGGTATGATGAACAGAAAGAAATTGCTTTAAAAACAATAATTTTTTATAGCGCGGTTCCTCCCTCCATAAGGAGGAATCCCGTTTATCAGGTAGACCTCATGACACAATCCGGAGGTGCCGACTGGAAACATTCACATTTCAGAACCTATAGATCACGAAAATAACCGTAGTTCATACGGGAAATCTCCTAAGCTAGGTCAAAACAGTCAAATTTAAAAATTTGGTCAAAAGTTTTGTTAAAGAAAAATTGGCTACACTGAATCATTCAGATTCTGACGGCAATTTTGAATCGACAGCCATTTTGAATAATGTCTGAAATTTATTTGTTGATGTTGTTGATAATTAGAATAACTCGAACTCATTGATGACTTTACATCATTATATATTCATGTAATGCAGTTTATTTCAATTTTATATCAACAGTCACTGTCTAACTAAGGCGTGCTAGCCTTTCTTTGATAAGAGCTATCTACTAGCAGGCTGGTGATGCTTGCCTCTGTCGGCTGTTGTTGATAATTAGAATAACTAGAACTCATTGATGACTTTACATCATTATATAATCATGTAATGCAGTTTATTTCAATTTTATATCAACAGTCACTGTCTAACTAAGGAGTGCTAGCCTTTCTTTGATAAGAGCTATCTACTAGCAGGCTGGTGATGCTTGCCTCTGTCGGCTGTTCTTGATAATTAGAATAACTAGAACTCATTGATGACTTTACATCATTATATAATCATGTAATGCAGTTTATTTCAATTTTATATCAACAGTCACTGTCTAACTAAGGAGTGCTAGCCTTTCTTTGATAAGAGCTATCTACTAGCAGGCTGTGATGCTTGCCTCTGTCGGCTGTTGTTGATAATTAGAATAACTCGAACTCATTGATGACTTTACATCATTATATATTCATGTAATGCAGTTTATTTCAATTTTATATCAACAGTCACTGTCTAACTAAGGAGTGCTGGCCTTTCTTTGATAAGAGCTATCTACTAGCAGGCTGTGATGCTTGCCTCTGTCGGCTGTTGTTGATAATTATAATAACTCGAACTCATTGAAGACTTTACATCATTATATATTCATGTAATGCAGTTTATTTCAATTTTATATCAACAGTCACTGTCTAACTAAGGAGTGCTGGCCTTTCTTTGATAAGAGCTATCTACTAGCAGGCTGTGATACTTGCCTCTGTCGGCTGTTGTTGATAATTAGAATAACTCGAACTCATTGATGACTTTACATCATTATATAATCATGTAAAGCAGTTTATTTCAATTTTATATCAACAGTCACTGTCTAACTAAGGAGTGCTGGCCTTTCTTTGATAAGAGCTATCTACTAGCAGGCTGTGATACTTGCCTCTGTCGGCTGTTGTTGATAATTAGAATAACTCGAACTCATTGATGACTTTACATCATTATATAATCATGTAATGCAGTTTATTTCAATTTTATATCAAGAGTCACTGTCTAACTAAGGAGTGCTAGCCTTTCTTTGATAAGAGCTATCTACTAGCAGGCTGGTGATGCTTGCCTCTGTCGGCTGTTGTTGATAATTAGAATAACTCGAACTCATTGATGACTTTACATCGTTATATAATCATGTAATGCAGTTTATTTCAATTTTATATCAAGAGTCACTGTCTAACTAAGGAGTGCTAGCCTTTCTTTGATAAGAGCTATCTACTAGCAGGCTGGTGATGCTTGCCTCTGTCGGCTGTTGTTGATAATTAGAATAACTCGAACTCATTGATGACTTTACATCATTATATAATCATGTAATGCAGTTTATTTCAATTTTATATCAACAGTCACTGTCTAACTAAGGAGTGCTGGCCTTTCTTTGATAAGAGCTATCTACTAGCAGGCTGGTGATGCTTGCCTCTGTCGGCTGTTGTTGATAATTAGAATAACTCGAACTCATTGATGACTTTACATCATTATATAATCATGTAATGCAGTTTATTTCAATTTTATATCAACAGTCACTGTCTAACTAAGGAGTGCTGGCCTTTCTTTGATAAGAGCTATCTACTAGCAGGCTGGTGATGCTTGCCTCTGTCGGCTGTTGTTGATAATTAGAATAACTCGAACTCATTGATGACTTTACATCATTATATAATCATGTAATGCAGTTTATTTCAATTTTATATCAACAGTCACTGTCTAACTAAGGAGTGCTAGCCTTTCTTTGATAAGAGCTATCTACTAGCAGGCTGGTGATTCTTGCCTCTGTCGGCTGTTGTTGATAATTAGAATAACTCGAACTCATTGATGACTTTACATCATTATATAATCATGTAATGCAGTTTATTTCAATTTTATATCAACAGTCACTGTCTAACTAAGGAGTGCTGGCCTTTCTTTGATAAGAGCTATCTACTAGCAGGCTGGTGATGCTTGCCTCTGTCGGCTGTTGTTGATAATTAGAATAACTAGAACTCATTGATGACTTTACATCATTATATAATCATGTAATGCAGTTTATTTCAATTTTATATCAACAGTCACTGTCTAACTAAGGAGTGCTAGCCTTTCTTTGATAAGAGCTATCTACTAGCAGGCTGTGATGCTTGCCTCTGTCGGCTGTTGTTGATAATTAGAATACCTCGAACTCATTGATGACTTTACATCATTATATATTCATGTAATGCAGTTTATTTCAATTTTATATCAACAGTCACTGTCTAACTAAGGAGTGCTAGCCTTTCTTTGATAAGAGCTATCTACTAGCAGGCTGGTGATGCTTGCCTCTGTCGGCTGTTGTTGATAATTAGAATAACTCGAACTCATTGATGACTTTACATCATTATATAATCATGTAATGCAGTTTATTTCAATTTTATATCAACAGTCACTGTCTAACTAAGGAGTGCTAGCCTTTCTTTGATAAGAGCTATCTACTAGCAGGCTGTGATACTTGCCTCTGTCGGCTGTTGTTGATAATTAGAATAACTCGAACTCATTGATGACTTTACATCATTATATATTCATGTAATGCAGTTTATTTCAATTTTATATCAAGAGTCACTGTCTAACTAAGGAGTGCTGGCCTTTCTTTGATAAGAGCTATCTACTAGCAGGCTGTGATACTTGCCTCTGTCGGCTGTTGTTGATAATTAGAATAACTCGAACTCATTGATGACTTTACATCATTATATAATCATGTAATGCAGTTTATTTCAATTTTATATCAACAGTCACTGTCTAACTAAGGAGTGCTAGCCTTTCTTTGATAAGAGCTCTCTACTAGCAGGCTGGTGATGCTTGCCTCTGTCGGCTGTTGTTGATAATTATAATAACTTCAACTCATTGATGACTTTACATCATTATATAATCATGTAATGCAGTTTATTTCAATTTTATATCAACAGTCACTGTCTAACTAAGGAGTGCTAGCCTTTCTTTGATAAGAGCTATCTACTAGCAGGCTGGTGATGCTTGCCTCTGTCGGCTGTTGTTGATAATTAGAATAACTAGAACTCATTGATGACTTTACATCATTATATAATCATGTAATGCAGTTTATTTCAATTTTATATCAACAGTCACTGTCTAACTAAGGAGTGCTGGCCTTTCTTTGATAAGAGCTATCTACTAGCAGGCTGTGATACTTGCCTCTGTCGGCTGTTGTTGATAATTAGAATAACTCGAACTCATTGATGACTTTACATCATTATATAATCATGTAATGCAGTTTATTTCAATTTTATATCAACAGTCACTGTCTAACTAAGGAGTGCTAGCCTTTCTTTGATAAGAGCTATCTACTAGCAGGCTGGTGATGCTTGCCTCTGTCGGCTGTTGTTGATAATTAGAATAACTCGAACTCATTGATGACTTTACATCATTATATAATCATGTAATGCAGTTTATTTCAATTTTATATCAACAGTCACTGTCTAACTAAGGAGTGCTGGCCTTTCTTTGATAAGAGCTATCTACTAGCAGGCTGGTGATACTTGCCTCTGTCGGCTGTTGTTGATAATTAGAATAACTCGAACTCATTGATGACTTTACATCATTATATAATCATGTAATGCAGTTTATTTCAATTTTATATCAACAGTCACTGTCTAAATAAGGAGTGCTGGCCTTTCTTTGATGAGAGCTATCTTCTAGCAGGCTGGTGATGCTTGCCTCTGTCGGCTGTTGTTGATAATTAGAATAACTCGAACTCCTTGATGACTTTACATCATTATATAATCATTTAATGCAGTTTATTTCAATTTTATATCAACAGTCACTGTCTAACTAAGGAGTGCTGGCCTT
The DNA here is from genome assembly GCA_946811695.1 of Gonocerus acuteangulatus. NCBI lineage: Eukaryota > Metazoa > Arthropoda > Insecta > Hemiptera > Coreidae > Gonocerus > Gonocerus acuteangulatus. Next base: position 58,220 of record OX328125.1, on the reverse strand, counting down.
TCTTTGATGAGAGCTATGTACTAGCAGGCTGGTGATGCTTGCCTCTGTCGGCTGTTGTTGATAATTAGAATAACTCGAACTCATTGATGACTTTACATCATTATATAATCATGTAATGCAGTTTATTTCAATTTTATATCAACAGTCACTGTCTAACTAAGGAGTGCTGGCCTTTCTTTGATAAGAGCTATCTACTAGCAGGCTGGTGATACTTGCCTCTGTCGGCTGTTGTTGATAATTAGAATAACTCGAACTCATTGATGACTTTACATCATTATATAATCATGTAATGCAGGTTATTTCAATTTTATATCAACAGTCACTCTCTAACTAAGGAGTGCTAGCCTTTCTTTGATAAGAGCTATCTACTAGCAGGCTGGTGATGCTTGCCTCTGTCGGCTGTTGTTGATTATTAGAATAACTAGAACTCATTGATGACTTTACATCATTATATAATCATGTAATGCAGTTTATTTCAATTTTATATCAACAGTCACTGTCTAACTAAGGAGTGCTAGCCTTTCTTTGATAAGAGCTATCTACTAGCAGGCTGGTGATGCTTGCCTCTGTCGGCTGTTCTTGATAATTAGAATAACTAGAACTCATTGATGACTTTACATCATTATATAATCATGTAATGCAGTTTATTTCAATTTTATATCAACAGTCACTGTCTAACTAAGGAGTGCTAGCCTTTCTTTGATAAGAGCTATCTACTAGCAGGCTGTGATGCTTGCCTCTGTCGGCTGTTGTTGATAATTAGAATAACTAGAACTCATTGATGACTTTACATCATTATATAATCATGTAATGCAGTTTATTTCAATTTTATATCGACAGTCACTGTCTAACTAAGGAGTGCTGGCCTTTTAGCGGGGTTCCTCCCTCCCTCACAGGGAGGAACCCCGCTTATAAGGTTGATACAATGAAACAATCCGGAAGTGCCGACAAGAAAATTTCGCATTTCAGAACCCCTAGAGACCGAAAATAACGGTGGTTCAAATTTGTATATATATATATGTATATATTATATATATATATATATATATATATATATATATATATATATATATATATTTGTCTGTTCGCTCTCTAGCTCGAAGACGAATGGTCCGATTTAGATGAAATTTGGTACAAAAATCAGTCGTCTAATATGAAAGGTCAAGTTCGTTAACCAGCAAAATCCGCCCACTGGAAGATGGAGTTTGGGGCGAAATTCGCGCAGAAAAAATCGTAACGCTTACGTTTTTGAGTTCATAAGCTTGTAAGTACTCTTTTTATAGGCTTCTTGTGCTAGGAAAACGAATGAAACCATTTTCAAGGCGATAGCTTTAACCGTTTTCGAGAAAATTGGAAAAATAATTTTTGAATACCGTTTTTGGTTTGGGTACTTAGAATCATGGGATTCAGTTGAAACATTTTCTGCATGTTCTACTTTCATTATAACTAATATGTTGAAATTTTGGTTACGTTTGGAGTTAAGGAAGGGTTAGAATAAAATATTTTATTAACAGACATAAAAAGTTTTGGTAACTTTGTATATTTTCCTTAATATCTCGAAAAAGGTTAAGAATTTGGTAAACGAAAGAATACCATTAGAAAGCTTACTAAAAGCTCTACAAAAAAGGTTCTGATGAAAGTTTTGATTAGGCGATGTCAATCGGAGAAATAAGTGCTTAAAACATTAAAGTAATTGATTTTGCTTATTCGAACTGTTCTTTTTGTCTGTTTTTATTCCTTGTTATTTTTTAATTGCTTATAGTTGGATAATGTATTTTACAATAAAACAGATTAGGCAAAATAAGAAAAACAATTCATTGTTAGAAATATAGCTTGCCAAGAGAAAAAGATTCTTTGACGTCTTTTGAATATTTTCAATTGCCTTTATGCTGTTGGTTTTTTTATTTTATTTTTTAATTGATTTTATCTGTAGAATTATTACTATAGTAAAAGAACACAGGAATATGTGAAAATATTTGATATTTTCCAATTCATTGAAACGTATGAAATGAAGTATCGGTAGAAGAGGATTCTAGGGTCTTGCGGACCTGACCCCAGGTATAGCCAGCCATAAAACCCTTTGAACAAAGGCCGAGGAAAATATTATCTGTTTCTATTCTATGCTTTTCAAATGAGAATAGGGATATGAACAGGAACCGGGGTCTCCCGTGGTCTAATGGCTAGCGCCTTGGATTCATAAGCGGGAGATGGTGGGTTCGATTCCCAACCTCCGGCAGGAATTTTATCATCCCACGGCTCGCTGGTGAAATTCCTCGCTACACCCTGGATGTCGGCGCTAATGACCTAGATGTAGATGTGCCGTAAAAAAAAAAAAAAAAAAAAAAAAAAAAAAAAAAAAAAAAAAAAAAAAAAAAAAAACTGGAACCGCGCTAAGATGACGCAGTTCCTGCGAGTCGGACTTTTCTTTGATAAGAGCTATCTACTAGCAGGCTGGTGATGCTTGCCTCTGTCGGCTGTTGTTGATAATTAGAATAACTCGAACTCATTGATGACTTTACATCATTATATAATCATGTAATGCAGTTTATTTCAATTTTATATCAACAGTCACTGTCTAACTAAGGAGTGCTAGCCTTTCTTTGATAAGAGCTATCTACTAGCAGGCTGGTGATGCTTGCCTCTGTCGGCTGTTGTTGATAATTAGAATAACTAGAACTCATTGATGACTTTACATCATTATATAATCATGTAATGCAGTTTATTTCAATTTTATATCAACAGTCACTGTCTAACTAAGGAGTGCTGGCCTTTCTTTGATAAGAGCTATCTACTAGCAGGCTGGTGATGCTTGCCTCTGTCGGCTGTTGTTGATAATTAGAATAACTCGAACTCATTGATGACTTTACATCATTATATAATCATGTAATGCAGTTTATTTCAATTTTATATCAACAGTCACTGTCTAGCTAAGGAGTGCTAGCCTTTCTTTGATAAGAGCTATCTACTAGCAGGCTGGTGATACTTGCCTCTGTCGGCTGTTGTTGATAATTAGAATAACTCGAACTCATTGATGACTTTACATCATTATATAATCATGTAAAGCAGTTTATTTCAATTTTATATGAACAGTCACTGTCTAACTAAGGAGTGCTAGCCTTTTTTTGATAAGAGCTATCTACTAGCAGGCTGGTGATACTTGCCTCTGTCGGCTGTTGTTGATAATTAGAATAACTCGAACTCATTAATGACTTTACATCATTATATTATCATGTAATGCAGTTTATTTCAATTTTATATCAACAGTCACTGTCTAGCTAAGGAGTGCTAGCCTTTCTTTGATAAGAGCTATATACTAGCAGGCTGGTGATGCTTGCCTCTGTCGGCTGTTGTTGATAATTAGAATAACTCGAACTCATTGATGACTTTACATCATTATATAATCATGTAATGCAGTTTATTTCAATTTTATATCAACAGTCACTGTCTAACTATGGAGTGCTGGCCTTTCTTTGATAAGAGCTATCTACTAGCAGGCTGGTGATACTTGCCTCTGTCGGCTGTTGTTGATAATTAGAATAACTCGAACTCATTGATGACTTTACATCATTACATAATCATGTAATGCAGTTTATTTCAATTTTATATCAACAGTCACTGTCTAACTAAGGAGTGCTAGCCTTTCTTTGATAAGAGCTATCTACTAGCAGGCTAGTGATGCTTGCCTCTGTCGGCTGTTGTTGATAATTAGAATAACTGGAACTCATTGATGACTTTACATCATTATATAATCATGTAATGCAGTTTATTTCAATTTTATATCAACAGTCTCTGTCTAACTAAGGAGTGCTGGCCTTTCTTTGATAAGAGCTATCTACTAGCAGGCTGTGATACTTGCCTCTGTCGGCTGTTGTTGATAATTAGAATAACTCGAACTCATTGATGACTTTACATCATTATATAATCATGTAATGCAGTTTATTTCAATTTTATATCAACAGTCACTGTCTAACTAAGGAGTGCTAGCCTTTCTTTGATAAGAGCTATCTACTAGCAGGCTGGTGATGCTTGCCTCTGTCGGCTGTTGTTGATAATTAGAATAACTGGAACTCATTGATGACTTTACATCATTATATAATCATGTAATGCAGTTTATTTCAATTTTATATCAAGAGTCTCTGTCTAACTAAGGAGTGCTGGCCTTTCTTTGATAAGAGCTATCTACTAGCAGGCTGTGATGCTTGCCTCTGTCGGCTGTTGTTGATAATTAGAATAACTCGAACTCATTGATGACTTTACATCATTATATAATCATGTAATGCAGTTTATTTCAATTTTATATCAACAGTCACTGTCTAACTAAGGAGTGCTGGCCTTTCTTTGATAAGAGCTATCTACTAGCAGGCTGTGATACTTGCCTCTGTCGGCTGTTGTTGATAATTAGAATAACTGGAACTCATTGATGACTTTACATCATTATATAATCATGTAATGCAGTTTATTTAATTTTTATATCAACAGTCACTGTCTAACTAAGGAGTGCTGGCCTTTCTTTGATTAGTGCTATCTACTAGCAGGCTGGTGATGCTTGCCTCTGTCGGCTGTTTCATGAATTGCTTTGGTGCTGGCCTCTGCCGGCTGATATATACGCACCAAAGTATGTTTTTAAAAACGACTGTAGAGTATTGGGATGGATAATCAATCTACTAAATACTAGTTGTAAACTTAAAGTGACTTTATTAAATCCTGCTTTTCTATAAATAGGCTCAGCGAGTGTTTTTAAATTCCTTAAGTCTCCCACTCCCCTAACTGAACTCCCCTTCTTACTAGAAACAGAACTAATAAAACAGAAAATACATAACAATAGTAACACTAAAATAAAGAAATTCACAGGCCAATACAAATAACAAGATAGAATAAAGAAATCTCATTTTCATGATGCAGACAGTAAAAATTATAAATAAATAATCTCTCATAATATTTTATAAAGATATTTTAAATATATTGGTAGTAATATTACATATATATTTAGAATATCTAATTTTATTTGTTAATATGATTAACAAAGGTATATTTGTTAAAAAATAAGCTATACATTATTGTGTTGTAAGGAAAGCATTCGTTGACGAGTGGAAACTCAATACGTTGTTGATGGTGTGCTTAAGATATGAAGATCCTACAACCCTGGCCTTTGCTGAACTTGCAGCCGAAAGCAGCTTGCGAATGACAAAAAGTAACTAATATTGTAATGTGATTTCTATTTGCAGAGCGGCAAGGTTTACGACTCGCTTTATTCAACGCCGTGGTACAACTCTCACTATCGATTCAAGAAGTTACTATCGATAGCAATATCCAACACGAGGAAGCCTGCAGAAAACAAGACGGCGGGATTCGACATCTCAGCATCGCTCAACACGTTCGGATCGGTATGGAACGGGAAAAACTATTGTATTTCGTATTTAAGATGAGACTATACCGAAGGATAGACGAAACAAACCATTCCTAGGCTGAGGTGTTTGTCCTTGCAGTAGTCATCCACTCCAGCAGGAGACACATCCTGAGACTATACCGTAAGCATAGCCTAACCAAACCATTCCTAGGCTGAGGTGTTTGTCCTTGCAATAGTCATCCACTCCAGCAGGAAACACATCCTGAGACTATACCGTAAGCATAGCCTAACCAAACCATTCCTAGGCTGAGGTGTTTTTCCTTGCAATAGTCATCCACTCCTGCAGGAGACACATCCTGAGACTATACCCTATGCATAGCCTAACCAAACCATTCCTAGGCTGAGGTGTTTGTCCTTGTAATAGTCATCCACTCCTGCAGGAGACACATCCTGAGACTATACCGTAAGCATAGCCTAACCAAACCATTCCTAGGCTGAGGTGTTTGACCTTGCAATAGTCATCCACTCCTGCAGGAGACACATCCTGAGACTATACCGTAAGCATAGCCTAACCAAACCATTCCTAGGCTGAGGTGTTTGTCCTTTCAATAGTCATCCACTCCTGCAGGAGACACATCCTGAGACTATACCGTAAGCATAGACTAACCAAACCATTCCTAGGCTGAGGTGTTTGTCCTTGCAATAGTCATCCACTCCTGCACGAGACACATCCTGAGACTATACCGTAAGCATAGCCTAACCAAACCATTCCTAGGCTAAGGTGTTTGTCCTTGCAATAGTCATCCACTCCTGCAGGAGACACATCCTGATACTATACCGTAAGCATAACCTAACCAAACCATTCCTAGGCTGAGGTGTTTGTCCTTGCAATAGTCATCCACTCCTGCAGGAGACACATCCTGAGACTATACCGTAAGCATAGCCTAACCAAACCATTCCTAGGCTGAGGTGTTTGTTCTTGCAATAATCATCCACTCCAGCAGGAGACACATCCTGAGACTATACCGTAAGCATAGACTAACCAAACCATTCCTAGGCTGAGGTGTTTGTCCTTGAAATAGTCAGCCACTCCTGCAGGAGACACATCCTGAGACTATACTGTAAGCATAGACTAACCAAACCATTCCTAGGCTAAGGTGTTTGTCCTTGCAATAGTCATCCACTCCTGCAGGAGACACATCCTGAGACTATACCGTAAGCATAGACTAACCAAACCATTCCTAGGCTGAGGTGTTTGTCCTTGCAATAGTCATCCACTCCTGCAGGAGACACATCCTGAGACTATACCGTAAGCATAGCCTAACCAAACCATTCCTAGGCTGAGGTGTTTGTTCTTGCAATAATCATCCACTCCAGCAGGAGACACATCCTGAGACTATACCGTAAGCATAGACTAACCAAACCATTCCTAGGCTGAGGTGTTTGTCCTTGAAATAGTCAGCCACTCCTGCAGGAGACACATCCTGAGACTATACTGTAAGCATAGACTAACCAAACCATTCCTAGGCTAAGGTGTTTGTCCTTGCAATAGTCATCCACTCCTGCAGGAGACACATCCTGAGACTATACCGTAAGCATAGACTAACCAAACCATTCCTAGGCTGAGGTGTTTGTCCTTGCAATAATCATCCACTCCTGCAGGAGACACATCCTGAGACTATACGGTAAGCATAGACTAACCAAACCATTCCTAGGCTGAGGTGTTTGTCCTTGCAATAGTCATCCACTCCTGCAGGAGACACATCCTGAGACTATACCGTAAGCATAGACTAACCAAACCTTTCCTAGGCTGAGGTGTTTGTCCTTGCAATAATCATCCACTCCAGCAGGAGACACATCCTAAGACTATACCGTAAGCATAGACTAACCAAACCATTCCTACGCTGAGGTGTTTGTCCTTGCAATAGTCATCCACTCCTGCAGGAGACACATCCTGAGACTATACCGTAAGCATAACCTAACCAAACCATTCCTAGGCTGAGGTGTTTGTCCTTGCAATAGTCATCCACTCCTGCAGGAGACACATCCTGAGACTATACCGTAAGCATAGCCTAACCAAACCATTCCTAGGCTGAGGTGTTTGTTCTTGCAATAATCATCCACTCCAGCAGGAGACACATCCTGAGACTATACCGTAAGCATAGACTAACCAAACCATTCCTAGGCTGAGGAGTTTGTCCTTGAAATAGTCAGCCACACCTGCAGGAGACACATCCTGAGACTATACTGTAAGCATAGACTAACCAAACCATTCCTAGGCTGAGGTGTTTGTTCTTGCAGTAGTCATCCACTCCTGCAGGAGACACATCCTGAGACTATTCCGTAAGCCTAGACTAACCAAACCATTCCTACGCTGAGGTGTTTGTCCTTGCAATAGTCATCCACTCCAGCAGGAGACACATCCTGATACTATACCGTAAGCATAGACTAACCAAACCATTCCTAGGCTGAGGTGTTTGTCCTTGCAATAATCATCCACTCCAGCAGGAGACACATCCTGAGACTATACCGTAAGCATAGACTAACCAAACCATTCCTAGGCTGAGGTGTTTGTCCGTTCAATAATCATCCACTCCCGCAGGAGACACATCCTGAGACTATACCGTAAGCATAGACTAACCAAACCTTTCCTAGGCTGAGGTGTTTGTCCTTGAAATAGTCAGCCACTCCTGCAGGAGACACATCCTGAGACTATACCGTAAGCATAGACTAACCAAACCTTTCCTAGGCTGAGGTGTTTGTCCTTGCAATAATCATCCACTCCAGCAGGAGACACATCCTAAGACTATACCGTAAGCATAGACTAACCAAACCATTCCTACGCTGAGGTGTTTGTCCTTGCAATAGTCATCCACTCCTGCAGGAGACACATCCTGAGACTATACCGTAAGCATAGCCTAACCAAACCATTCCTAGGCTGAGGTGTTTGTCCTTGCAATAGTCATCCACTCCTGCAGGAGACACATCCTGAGACTATACGGTAAGCATAGACTAACCAAACCATTCCTAGGCTGAGGTGTTTGTCCTTGCAATAGTCATCCACTCCTGCAGGAGACACATCCTGAGACTATACCGTAAGCATAGACTAACCAAACCATTCCTAGGGTGAGGTGTTTGTCCTTGCAGTAGTCATTCACTCCAGCAGGAGACACATCCTGAGACTATACCGTAAGCATAGACTAACCAAACCATTCCTAGGCTGAGTTGTTTGTCCTTGCAATAGTCATCCACTCCTGCAGGAGACAGTTCCTGAGACTATACCGTAAGCATAGACTAACCAAACCTTTCCTAGGCTGAGGTGTTTGTCCTTGCAATAGTCATCCACTCCTGCAGGAGACACATCCTGAGACTATACCGTAAGCATAGCCTAACCAAACCTTTCCTAGGCTGAGGTTTTTGTCCTTGCAATAGTCATCCACTCCTGCAAGGAGACACATCCTGAGACTATACCGTAAGCATAGACTAACCAAACCATTCCTAGGCTGAGGTGTTTGTCCTTGCAATAATCATCCACTCCTGCAGGAGACACATCCTGAGACTATACCGTAAGCATTGACTAACCAAACCATTCCTAGGCTGAGTTGTTTGTCCTTGCAATAGTCATCCACTCCTGCAGGAGACACATCCTGATACTATACCGTAAGCATAGACTAACCAAACCGTTCCTTGGCTGAGGGGTTTGGTTTTGCAATAATCATCCACTCCAGCAGGAGACACATCCTGAGACTATATCGTAAGCATAGACTAACCAAACCATTCCTAGGCTGAGGTGTTTGTCCTTGCAGTAGTCATCCACTCCGGCAAGAGACACATCCTGAGACTATACCGTAAGCATTGACTGACCAAACCATTCCTAAGCTGAGGGGTTTGTCCTTGCAATAATCATCTACTCCTGCAGGAGACACATCCTGAGACTATACCGTAAGCATAGACTAACCAAACCTTTCCTAGGCTGAGGTGATTGTCCTTGCAATAATCATACACTCCAGCAGGAGACACATCCTGAGACTATAACGTAAGCATAGACTAACCAAACCTTTCCTAGGCTGAGGTGTTTGTCCTTGCAGTAGTCATCCACTCCAGCAGGAGACACATCCTGAGACTATACCGTAAGCATAGACTAACCAAACCTTTCCTAGGCTGAGGTGTTTGTCCTTGCAGTAGTCATCCACTACTGCAGGAGACACATCCTGAGACTATACCGTAAGCATAGACTAACCAAACCATTCCTAGGCTGAGGTGTTTGTCCTTGCAATAGTCATCCACTCCTGCAGGAGACACATCCTGAGACTATACCGTAAGCATAGACTAACCAAACCTTTCCTAGGCTGAGGTGTTTGTCCTTGCAATAATCATCCACTCCAGCAGGAGACACATCCTGAGACTATACCGTAAGCATAGACTAACCAAACCATTCCTAGGCTGAGGTGTTTGTCCTTGCAATAGTCATCCACTCCTGCAGGAGACAGTTCCTGAGACTATACCGTAAGCATAGACTAACCAAACCTTTCCTAGGCTGAGGTGTTTGTCCTTGCAATAGTCATCCACTCCTGCAGGAGACACATCCTGAGACTATACCGTAAGCATAGCCTAACCAAACCTTTCCTAGGCTGAGGTTTTTGTCCTTGCAATAGTCATCCACTCCTGCAAGGAGACACATCCTGAGACTATACCGTAAGCATAGACTAACCAAACCATTCCTAGGCTGAGGTGTTTGTCCTTGCAATAATCATCCACTCCTGCAGGAGACACATCCTGAGACTATACCGTAAGCATTGACTAACCAAACCATTCCTAGGCTGAGTTGTTTGTCCTTGCAATAGTCATCCACTCCTGCAGGAGACACATCCTGAGACTATACCGTAAGCATAGACTAACCAAACCATTCCTAGGCTAAGGTGTTTGTCCTTGCAATAGTCATCCACTCCTGCAGGAGACACATCCTGAGACTATACCGTAAGCATAGATTAACCAAACCATTCCTAGGCTGAGGTGTTTGTCCTTGCAATAATCATCCACTCCAGCAGGAGACACATCCTGAGACTATACCGTAAGCATAGACTAACCAAACCATTCCTAGGCTGAGGTGTTGGTCCTTGCAATAGTCATCCACTCCAGCAGGAGACACATCCTGAGTCTATACCGTAAGCATAGACTAACCAAACCATTCCTAGGCTGAGGTGTTTGTCCTTGCAATAGTCATCCACTCCAGCAGGAGACACATCCTGAGACTATACCGTAAGCATAGACTAACCAAACCATTCCTAGGCTGAGGTGTTTGTCCTTGCAATAGTCATCCACTCCAGCAGGAGACACATCCTGAGACTATACCGTAAGCATAGACTAACCAAACCATTCCTAGGCTGAGGTGTTTGTCCTTGCAATAGTCATCCACTCCAGCAGGAGACACATCCTGAGACTATACCGTAAGCATAGACTAACCAAACCATTCCTAGGCTGAGGTGTTTGTCCTTGCAATAGTCATCCACTCCTGCAGGAGACACATCCTGAGACTATATCGTAAGCATAGACTAACCAAACCATTCCTAAGCTGAGGGGTTTGTTCTTGCAATAATCATCCACTCCTGCAGGAGACACATCCTGAGACTATACGGTAAGCATAGACTAACCAAACCATTCCTAGGCTGAGGTGTTTGTCCTTGCAATAGTCATCCACTCCTGCAGGAGACACATCCTGAGACTATATCGTAAGCATAGACTAACCAAACCATTCCTAGGCTGAGGTGTTTGTCCTTGCAATAGTCATCCACTCCAGCAAGAGACACATCCTGAGACTATACTGTAAGCATTGACTGACCGAACCATTCCTAAGCTGAGGGGTTTGTCCTTGCAATAATCATCCACTCCTGCAGGAGACACATCCTGAGACTATACCGTTAGCATAGACTAACCAAACCATTCCTAGGCTGAGGTGTTTGTCCTTGCAATAGTCCGCCACTCCTGCAGGAGACACATCCTGAGACTATACGGTAAGCATAGACTAACCAAACCTTTCCTAGGCTGATGTGTTTGTCCTTGCAATAATCATCCACTCCTGCAGGAGACACATCCTGAGACTATACCGTAAGCATAGACTAACCAAACCATTCCTAGGCTCAGGTGTTTGTCCTTGCAATAATCATCCACTCCAGCAGGAGACACATCCTGAGACTATATCGTAAGCATAGACTAACCAAACCATTCCTAGGCTGAGGTGTTTGTCCTTGCAATAATCATCCACTCCTGCAGGAGACACATCCTGAGACTATACCGTGAGCATAGACTAACCAAACCATTTCTAGGCTGAGGTGTTTGTCCTTGCAATAGTCATCCACTCCTGCAGGCGCCACATCCTGAGACTATACCGTAAGCATAGCCTAACCAAACCATTCCTAGGCTGAGGTGTTTGTCCTTGCAATAATCATCCACTCCAGCAGGAGACACATCCTGAGACTATACCGTAAGCATAGACTAACCAAACCATTCCTAGGCTGAGGTGTTTCTCCTTGCAATAGTCATCCACTCCTGCAGGCTCCACATCCTGAGACTATATCGTAAGCATAGACTAACCAAACCATTCCTAGGCTGAGGTGTTTGTCCTTGAAATAATCATCCACTCCATCAGGAGACACATCCTGAGACTATACCGTAAGCATAGACTAACCAAACCTTTCCTAGGCTGAGGTGTTTCTCCTTGCAATAATCATCCACTCCAGCAGGCGCCACATCCTGAGACTATATCGTAAGCATAGACTAACCAAACCTTTCCTAGGCTGAGGTGTTTGTCCTTGCAATAATCATCCACTCCAGCAGGAGACAGATCCTGAGACTATACCGTAAGCATAGACTAACCAAACCATTCCTAGGCTGAGGTGTTTGTCCTTGCAATAGTCATCCACTCCAGCAGGAGACACATACTGAGACTATACCGTAAGCATAGACTAACCAAACCATTCCTAGGCTGAGTTGTTTGTCCTTGCAATAATCATCCACTCCAGCAGGAGACACATCCTGAGACTATACCGTAAGCATAGACTAACCAAACTATTCCTAGGCTGAGGTGTTTGTCCTTGCAATAGTCATCCACTCCTGCAGGAGACAAATCCTGAGACTATACCGTAAGCATAGACTAACCAAACCATTCCTAGGCTGAGGTGTTTTTCCTTGCAATAGTCATCCACTCCTGCAGGAGACACATCCTGAGACTATATCGTAAGCATAGACTAACCAATCCATTCCTAGGCTGAGGTGTTTGTCCTTGCAATAGTCATCCACTCCTGCAGGAGACACATCCTGAGACTATACCGTAAGCATAGACTAACCAAACCATTCCTAGGGTGAGGTGTTTGTCCTTGCAGTAGTCATTCACTCCAGCAGGAGACACATCCTGAGACTATACCGTAAGCATAGACTAACCAAACCATTCCTAGGCTGAGGTGTTTGTCCTTGCAATAGTCATCCACTCCTGCAGGAGACAGTTCCTGAGACTATACCGTAAGCATAGACTAACCAAACCTTTCCTAGGCTGAGGTGTTTGTCCTTGCAATAGTCATCCACTCCTGCAGGAGACACATCCTGAGACTATACCGTAAGCATAGCCTAACCAAACCTTTCCTAGGCTGAGGTTTTTGTCCTTGCAATAGTCATCCACTCCTGCAAGGAGACACATCCTGAGACTATACCGTAAGCATAGACTAACCAAACCATTCCTAGGCTGAGGTGTTTGTCCTTGCAATAATCATCCACTCCTGCAGGAGACACATCCTGAGACTATACCGTAAGCATTGACTAACCAAACCATTCCTAGGCTGAGTTGTTTGTCCTTGCAATAGTCATCCACTCCTGCAGGAGACATATCCTGAGACTATACCGTAAGCATAGACTAACCAAACCATTCCTAGGCTAAGGTGTTTGTCCTTGCAATAGTCATCCACTCCTGCAGGAGACACATCCTGAGACTATACCGTAAGCATAGATTAACCAAACCATTCCTAGGCTGAGGTGTTTGTCCTTGCAATAATCATCCACTCCAGCAGGAGACACATCCTGAGACTATACCGTAAGCATAGACTAACCAAACCATTCCTAGGCTGAGTTGTTTGTCCTTGCAATAGTCATCCACTCCTGCAGGAGACACATCCTGAGCCTATACCGTAAGCATAGACTAACCAAACCATTCCTAGGCTGAGGTGTTTGTCCTTGCAATAATCATCCACTCCAGCAGGAGACACATCCTGAGACTATACCGTAAGCATAGAATAACCAAACCATTCCTAGGCTGAGTTGTTTGTCCTTGCAATAGTCATCCACTCCTGCAGGAGACACATCCTTAGACTATACCGTAAGCATAGACTAACCAAACCTTTCCTAGGCTGAGGTGTTTGTCCTTGCAATAGTCATCCACTCCAGCAGGAGACACATCCTGAGACTATACGATAAGCATAGACTAACCAAACCTTTCCTAGGCTGAGGTGTTTGTCCTTGCAATAATCATCCACTCCTGCAGGAGACACATCCTGAGACTATACTGTAAGCATAGACTAACCAAACCATTCCTAGCCTGAGGTGTTTGTCCTTGGAATAATCATCCACTCCAGCAGGAGACACATCCTGAGACTATACCGTTAGCATAGACTAACCAAACCATTCCTAGGCTGAGGTGTTTGTCCTTGCAATAGTCATCCACTCCTGCACGAGACACATCCTGAGACTATACGGTAAGCATAGACTAACCAAATCTTTCCTAGGCTGATGTGTTTGTCCTTGCAATAATCATCCACTCCTGCAGGAGACACATCCTGAGACTATACCGTAAGCATAGACTAACCAAACCATTCCTAGGCTCAGGTGTTTGTCCTTGCAATAATCATCCACTCCAGCAGGAGACACATCCTGAGACTATATCGTAAGCATAGACTAACCAAACCATTCCTAGGCTGAGGTGTTTGTCCTTGCAATAATCATCCACTCCTGCAGGAGACACATCCTGAGACTATACCGTAAGCATAGACTAACCAAACCATTTCTAGGCTGAGGTGTTTGTCCTTGCAATAGTCATCCACTCCTGCAGGCGCCACATCCTGAGACTATACCGTAAGCATAGACTAACCAAACCATTCCTAGGCTGAGGTGTTTGTCCTTGCAATAATCATCCACTCCAGCAGGAGACACATCCTGAGACTATACCGTAAGCATAGACTAACCAAACCATTCCTAGGCTGAGGTGTTTCTCCTTGCAATAGTCATCCACTCCTGCAGGCGCCACATCCTGAGACTATATCGTAAGCATAGACTAACCAAACCATTCCTAGGCTGAGGTGTTTGTCCTTGAAATAATCATCCACTCCAGCAGGAGACACATCCTGAGACTATACCGTAAGCATAGACTAACCAAACCTTTCCTAGGCTGAGGTGTTTCTCCTTGCAATAATCATCCACTCCAGCAGGCGCCACATCCTGAGACTATATCGTAAGCATAGACTAACCAAACCTTTCCTAGGCTGAGGTGTTTGTCCTTGCAATAATCATCCACTCCAGCAGGAGACAGATCCTGAGACTATACCGTAAGCATAGACTAACCAAACCATTCCTAGGCTGAGGTGTTTGTCCTTGCAATAGTCATCCACTCCAGCAGGAGACACATACTGAGACTATACCGTAAGCATAGACTAACCAAACCATTCCTAGGCTGAGTTGTTTGTCCTTGCAATAATCATCCACTCCAGCAGGAGACACATCCTGAGACTATACCGTAAGCATAGACTAACCAAACTATTCCTAGGCTGAGGTGTTTGTCCTTGCAATAGTCATCCACTCCTGCAGGAGACAAATCCTGAGACTATACTGTAAGCATAGACTAACCAAACCATTCCTAGGCTGAGGTGTTTTTCCTTGCAATAGTCATCCACTCCTGCAGGCGCCACATCCTGAGACTATATCGTAAGCATAGACTAACCAATCCATTCCTAGGCTGAGGTGTTTGTCCTTGCAATAGTCATCCACTCCTGCAGGAGACACATCCTGAGACTATACCGTAAGCATAGACTAACCAAACCATTCCTAGGGTGAGGTGTTTGTCCTTGCAGTAGTCATTCACTCCTGCAGGAGACACATCCTGAGACTATACCGTAAGCATAGACTAACCAAACCATTCCTAGGCTGAGGTGTTTGTCCTTGCAATAATCATCCACTCCTGCAGGAGACACATCCTGAGACTATACCGTAAGCATAGACTAACCAAACTATTCCTAGGCTGAGGTGTTTGTCCTTGCAATAATCATCCACTCCTGCAGGAGACACATCCTGAGACTATACTGTAAGCATGGACTAACCAAACCATTCCTAGGCTGAGGTGTTTTTCCTTGCAATAATCATCCACTCCAGCAGGAGACACATCCTGAGACTATACCGTAAGCATAGCCTAACCAAACCATTCCTAGGCTGAGGTGTTTGTCCTTGCAATAGTCATCCACTCCTGCAGGAGACACATCCTGAGACTATACCGTAAGCATAGACTAACCAAACCTTTCCTAGGCTGAGGTGTTTGTCCTTGCGATAATCATCCACTCCAGCAGGAGACACATCCTGAGACTATACCGTAAGCATAGACTAACCAAACCATTCCTAGGCTGAGTTGTTTGTCCTTGCAATAGTCATCCACTCCAGCAGGAGACACATCCTGAGACTATACCGTAAGCATAGACTAACCAAACCATTCCTAGGCTGAGGTGTTTGTCCTTGCAATAGTCATCCACTCCAGCAGGAGACACATCCTGAGACTATATCGTAAGCATAGACTAACCAATCCATTCCTAGGCTGAGGTGTTTGTCCTTGCAATAGTCATCCACTCCTGCAGGAGACACATCCTGAGACTATACCGTAAGCATAGACTAACCAAACCATTCCTAGGGTGAGGTGTTTGTCCTTGCAGTAGTCATTCACTCCAGCAGGAGACACATCCTGAGACTATACCGTAAGCATAGACTAACCAAACCATTCCTAGGCTGAGGTGTTTGTCCTTGCAATAGTCATCCACTCCTGCAGGAGACAGTTCCTGAGACTATACCGTAAGCATAGACTAACCAAACCTTTCCTAGGCTGAGGTGTTTGTCCTTGCAATAGTCATCCACTCCTGCAGGAGACACATCCTGAGACTATACCGTAAGCATAGCCTAACCAAACCTTTCCTAGGCTGAGGTTTTTGTCCTTGCAATAGTCATCCACTCCTGCAAGGAGACACATCCTGAGACTATACCGTAAGCATAGACTAACCAAACCATTCCTAGGCTGAGGTGTTTGTCCTTGCAATAATCATCCACTCCTGCAGGAGACACATCCTGAGACTATACCGTAAGCATTGACTAACCAAACCATTCCTAGGCTGAGTTGTTTGTCCTTGCAATAGTCATCCACTCCTGCAGGAGACATATCCTGAGACTATACCGTAAGCATAGACTAACCAAACCATTCCTAGGCTAAGGTGTTTGTCCTTGCAATAGTCATCCACTCCTGCAGGAGACACATCCTGAGACTATACCGTAAGCATAGATTAACCAAACCATTCCTAGGCTGAGGTGTTTGTCCTTGCAATAATCATCCACTCCAGCAGGAGACACATCCTGAGACTATACCGTAAGCATAGACTAACCAAACCATTCCTAGGCTGAGTTGTTTGTCCTTGCAATAGTCATCCACTCCTGCAGGAGACACATCCTGAGCCTATACCGTAAGCATAGACTAACCAAACCATTCCTAGGCTGAGGTGTTTGTCCTTGCAATAATCATCCACTCCAGCAGGAGACACATCCTGAGACTATACCGTAAGCATAGAATAACCAAACCATTCCTAGGCTGAGTTGTTTGTCCTTGCAATAGTCATCCACTCCTGCAGGAGACACATCCTTAGACTATACCGTAAGCATAGACTAACCAAACCTTTCCTAGGCTGAGGTGTTTGTCCTTGCAATAGTCATCCACTCCAGCAGGAGACACATCCTGAGACTATACGATAAGCATAGACTAACCAAACCTTTCCTAGGCTGAGGTGTTTGTCCTTGCAATAATCATCCACTCCTGCAGGAGACACATCCTGAGACTATACTGTAAGCATAGACTAACCAAACCATTCCTAGCCTGAGGTGTTTGTCCTTGGAATAATCATCCACTCCAGCAGGAGACACATCCTGAGACTATACCGTTAGCATAGACTAACCAAACCATTCCTAGGCTGAGGTGTTTGTCCTTGCAATAGTCATCCACTCCTGCACGAGACACATCCTGAGACTATACGGTAAGCATAGACTAACCAAATCTTTCCTAGGCTGATGTGTTTGTCCTTGCAATAATCATCCACTCCTGCAGGAGACACATCCTGAGACTATACCGTAAGCATAGACTAACCAAACCATTCCTAGGCTCAGGTGTTTGTCCTTGCAATAATCATCCACTCCAGCAGGAGACACATCCTGAGACTATATCGTAAGCATAGACTAACCAAACCATTCCTAGGCTGAGGTGTTTGTCCTTGCAATAATCATCCACTCCTGCAGGAGACACATCCTGAGACTATACCGTAAGCATAGACTAACCAAACCATTTCTAGGCTGAGGTGTTTGTCCTTGCAATAGTCATCCACTCCTGCAGGCGCCACATCCTGAGACTATACCGTAAGCATAGACTAACCAAACCATTCCTAGGCTGAGGTGTTTGTCCTTGCAATAATCATCCACTCCAGCAGGAGACACATCCTGAGACTATACCGTAAGCATAGACTAACCAAACCATTCCTAGGCTGAGGTGTTTCTCCTTGCAATAGTCATCCACTCCTGCAGGCGCCACATCCTGAGACTATATCGTAAGCATAGACTAACCAAACCATTCCTAGGCTGAGGTGTTTGTCCTTGAAATAATCATCCACTCCAGCAGGAGACACATCCTGAGACTATACCGTAAGCATAGACTAACCAAACCTTTCCTAGGCTGAGGTGTTTCTCCTTGCAATAATCATCCACTCCAGCAGGCGCCACATCCTGAGACTATATCGTAAGCATAGACTAACCAAACCTTTCCTAGGCTGAGGTGTTTGTCCTTGCAATAATCATCCACTCCAGCAGGAGACAGATCCTGAGACTATACCGTAAGCATAGACTAACCAAACCATTCCTAGGCTGAGGTGTTTGTCCTTGCAATAGTCATCCACTCCAGCAGGAGACACATACTGAGACTATACCGTAAGCATAGACTAACCAAACCATTCCTAGGCTGAGTTGTTTGTCCTTGCAATAATCATCCACTCCAGCAGGAGACACATCCTGAGACTATACCGTAAGCATAGACTAACCAAACTATTCCTAGGCTGAGGTGTTTGTCCTTGCAATAGTCATCCACTCCTGCAGGAGACAAATCCTGAGACTATACTGTAAGCATAGACTAACCAAACCATTCCTAGGCTGAGGTGTTTTTCCTTGCAATAGTCATCCACTCCTGCAGGCGCCACATCCTGAGACTATATCGTAAGCATAGACTAACCAATCCATTCCTAGGCTGAGGTGTTTGTCCTTGCAATAGTCATCCACTCCTGCAGGAGACACATCCTGAGACTATACCGTAAGCATAGACTAACCAAACCATTCCTAGGGTGAGGTGTTTGTCCTTGCAGTAGTCATTCACTCCTGCAGGAGACACATCCTGAGACTATACCGTAAGCATAGACTAACCAAACCATTCCTAGGCTGAGGTGTTTGTCCTTGCAATAATCATCCACTCCTGCAGGAGACACATCCTGAGACTATACCGTAAGCATAGACTAACCAAACTATTCCTAGGCTGAGGTGTTTGTCCTTGCAATAATCATCCACTCCTGCAGGAGACACATCCTGAGACTATACTGTAAGCATGGACTAACCAAACCATTCCTAGGCTGAGGTGTTTTTCCTTGCAATAATCATCCACTCCAGCAGGAGACACATCCTGAGACTATACCGTAAGCATAGCCTAACCAAACCATTCCTAGGCTGAGGTGTTTGTCCTTGCAATAGTCATCCACTCCTGCAGGAGACACATCCTGAGACTATACCGTAAGCATAGACTAACCAAACCTTTCCTAGGCTGAGGTGTTTGTCCTTGCGATAATCATCCACTCCAGCAGGAGACACATCCTGAGACTATACCGTAAGCATAGACTAACCAAACCATTCCTAGGCTGAGTTGTTTGTCCTTGCAATAGTCATCCACTCCAGCAGGAGACACATCCTGAGACTATACCGTAAGCATAGACTAACCAAACCATTCCTAGGCTGAGGTGTTTGTCCTTGCAATAGTCATCCACTCCAGCAGGAGACACATCCTGAGACTATACCGTAAGCATAGACTAACCAAACCATTCCTAGGCTGAGGTGTTTGTCCTTGCAATAATCATCCACTCCTGCAGCAGACACATCCTGAGACTATACCGTAAGCATAGACTAACCACACCATTCCTAGGCTGAGGTGTTTGTCCTTGCAATAGTCATCCACTCCTGCAGGAGACACTTCCTGAGACTATACCGTAAGCATAGACTAACCAAACCATTCCTAGGCTACGGTGTTTGTCCTTGCAATAGTCATCCACTCCTGCAGGAGACACATCCTGAGACTATACCGTAAGCATAGACTAACCAAACCTTTCCTAGGCTGAGGTGTTTGTCCTTGCAATAGTCATCCACTCCTGCAGGAGACACATCCTGAGACTATACCGTAAGCATAGACTAACCAAACCATTCCTAGGCTGAGGTGTTTGTCCTTGCAATAGTCATCCACTCCAGCAGGAGACACATCCTGAGACTATACCGTAAGCATAGACTAACCAAACCTTTCCTAGGCTGAGGTGTTTGTCCTTGCAATAGTCATCCACTCCTGCAGGAGACACATCCTGAGACTATACCGTAAGCATAGCCTAACCAAACCTTTCCTAGGCTGAGGTGTTTGTCCTTGCAATAGTCATCCACTCCTGCAGGAGACACATCCTGAGACTATACCGTAAGCATAGACTAACCAAACCATTCCTAGGCTGAGGTGTTTGTCCTTGCAATAATCATCCACTCCAGCAGGAGACACATCCTGAGACTATACCGTAAGCATAGACTAACCAAACCATTCCTAGGCTGATGTGTTTGTCCTTGCAATAGTCATCCACTCCTGCAGGAGACACATCCTGAGACTATACCGTAAGCATAGACTAACCAAACCATTCCTAGGCTGAGGTGTTTGTCCTTGCAATAATCATCCACTCCAGCAGGAGACACATCCTGAGACTATACCGTAAGCATAGACTAACCAAACCTTTCCTAGGCTGAGGTGTTTGTCCTTGCAATAGTCATCCACTCCTGCAGGAGACACATCCTGAGACTATACCGTAAGCCTAGACTAACCAAACCATTCCTAGGCTGAGGTGTTTGTCCTTGCAATAGTCATCCACTCCTGCAGGAGACACATCCTGAGACTATACCGTAAGCATAGACTAACCAAACCATTCCTAGGCTGAGGTGTTTGTCCTTGCAATAGTCATCCACTCCTGCAGGAGACACATCCTGAGACTATACCGTAAGCATAGACTAACCAAACCATTCCTAGGCTGAGGTGTTTGTCCTTGCAATAATCATCCACTCCAGCAGAAGACACATCCTGAGACTATACCGTAAGCATAGACTAACCAAACCATTCCTAGGCTGAGGTGTTTGTCCTTGCAATAGTCATCCACTCCTGCAGGAGACACATCCTGAGACTATACTGTAAGCATAGACTAACCAAACCATTCCTAGGCTGAGGTGTTTGACCTTGCAATAGTCATTCATCAGAAACATTTTCTTGGATGTTAAATAAATCTTATTGTGCAGCATTATAAGCTGGTTTAAACTCTCTTTCTTGTTTTTCTGACAAAAACGTTGAATATCTTCATTTTTCTTCATTTCGACTATGTACAGATATTCCTTATAAAATTGTCTTTTTTTTCAGATAATCTCTACAATGTACCAGATTATGAATGTCGTGAGAAACAGTAAGACCTGAACAGTGTATTTTAAAGATCCAATAGAGATGCGAACTTAGACGTCGTCATTTGTGTATTCCGAGTGATAAAGTGATTATGTATATTAAAATATTTTCTTGCATTGTTTCCAATGTATTTGATAATACATTTTCTTTTTATATTATTCATGATGTAAATATGTTTTATTTCCCTAACCTTCCGTTTTTTTCATACGTTGTCGTTTCTTGAAGCTGTGTGACTCAGACTGTGTGTGCCCAGACATTCAGCGTAGTGCTCACTAGAGAACTGCACGGATACGTAAAAACAAATAAAGTCCGATTCGCAGGAATTGTGTCATCTTAGCGCGGTTTCGTTCTTATCTTTAGTGTTTATGAAGGCATAGAATAGAAACAGTTATTACTTTGTTTAGATCGGCATCGTTTCGAATTAGCATCGCCGAGTATAAAATGGACGATGCGAGTAAATAGTCGGCATCGTTTCGATTTGGCATCGCCGAGTATAAAATGGACGATGTGAGTACATACTCGGCATCGTTTCGATTTGGCATCGCCGAGTATAAAATGGACGATGCGAGTACATACTTGGCATCGTTTGGACTTGGCATCGCCGAGTATAAAATGGACGATGCGAGTACATACTCGGCATCGTTTCGATTTGGCATCGCCGAGTATAAAATGGACGATGCGAGTAAATAGTCGGCATCGTTTCGTTTTGGCATCGCCGAGTATAAAATGGACGATGCGAGTACATACTCGGCATCGTTTCGATTTGGCATCGCCGAGTATAAAATGGACGATGCGAGTACATACTCGGCATCGTTTGGACTTGGCATCGCCGAGTATAAAATGGACGATGCGAGTACATACTCGGCATCGTTTGGACTTGGCATCGCCGAGTATAAAATGGACGATGCGAGTAAATAGTCGGCATCGTTTCGATTTGGCATCGCCGAGTATAAAATGGACGATGCGAGTACATACTCGGCATCGTTTGGACTTGGCATCGGCGAGTATAAAATGGACGAAGCGAGTAAATAGTCGGCATCGTTTCGATTTGGCATCGCCGAGTATCAAATGGACGATGCGAGTACATACTCGGCATCGTTTCCATTTGGCATCGCCGAGTATAAAATGGACGATGCGAGCACATACTCGGCATCGTTTCGATTTGGCATCGCCGAGTATCAAATGGACGATGCGAGTACATACTCGGCATCGTTTCCATTTGGCATCGCCGAGTATAAAATGGACGATGCGAGTACATACTCGGCATCGTTTCGATTTGGCATCGCCGAGTATAAAATGGACGATGCGAGTAAATAGTCGGCATCGTTTCGTTTTGGCATCGCCGAGTATAAAATGGACGATGCGAGTACATACTCGGGAATCGTTTCGATTTGGCATCGCCGAGTATAAAATGGACGATGCGAGTGTCTTCCCAGACATTAAGTATAATACTCACTCAGTACACTGGGGATCTACATCCGCTCGTTAGGTACTCTGTGCCCTGTCTTCCCAGACATCGAGTATCATACTCACTTAGGACAATGGGGATATACACCTGCTTGTTAGGTACTCTGTGCAGTGTCTTCCCAGACATTAAGTATAATACTCACTCAGTACACTGGAGATCTACACCTGCTTGTTAGGTACTCTGTGCCCTGTCTTCCCAGACATTGAGTATAATACTCACTCAGGACACTGGGGATCTACACCTGCTTGTTAGGTACTCTGTACAGTGTCTTCCCAGACATTAAGTATAATACTCACTCAGTACACTGGATATCTACACCTGCTTGTTAGGTACTCTGTGCCCTGTCTTCCCAGATATTGAGTATAATACTCACTCAGGACACTGGGGATCTACACCTGCTTGTTAGGTACTCTGTACCCTGTCTTCCCAGACATGGAGTATAAAACCTCACTCAGTACACTGGGGATCTACACCTGCTTGTTAGGTACTCTGTGCCCTATCTTCCCAGATATTGAGTATAATACTCACTCAGGACACTGGGGATCTACACCTGCTTGTTAGGTACTCTGTACCCTGTCTTCCCAGACATGGAGTATAAAACCTCACTCAGTACACTGGGGATCTACATTCGCTCGTTAGGTACTCTGTACAGTGTCTTCCCAGACATTAAGTATAATACTCACTCAGTACACTGGGGATCTACGCGTCCTTGTTAGGTACTGTGTGCCCTGTATTCCCAGACATTGAGTATAATACTCACTCAGGACAATAGGGATCTACACCTGCTTGTTAGGTACTGTGTGCCTTGTCTTCCCAGACATTGAGTATAATACTCACTCAGTACACTGGAGATCTACACCTGCTTGTTAGGTACTATGTGCAGTGTCTTCCCAGACATTGAGTATAATACTCACTTAGGACACTGGAGATCTACACCTGCTTGTTAGGTACTGTGTGCCTTGTCTTCCCAGACATTAAGTATAATACTCACTCAGTACACTGGAGATCTACACCTGCTTGTTAGGTACTCTGTGCCCTGTCTTCCCAGATATTGAGTATAATACTCACTCAGGACACTGGGGATCTACACCTGCTTGTTAAGTACTCTGTGCAGTGTCTTCCCAGACATTAAGTATAATACTCACTCAGTACACTGGGGATCTACATCCGCTCGTTAGGTACTGTGTGCCCTGTCTTCCCAGACATTGAGTATAATACTCACTTAGGACAATGGGGATCTACACCTGCTTGTTAGGTACTGTGTGCCCTGTCTTCACAGACATTGAGTATAATACCTCACTCAGTACACTGGGGATCTACACCTGCTTGTTAGGTACTCTGTGCCCTGTCTTCCCAGACATTGAGTATAATACTCACTCAGTACACTGGGGATCTACACCTGCTTGTTAGGTACTCTGTGCTGTGTCTTCCCAGACATGGAGTATAATACCTCACTCAGTACACTGGGGATCTACATTCGCTCGTTAGGTACTCTGTGCCCTTTCTTCCCAGACATTGAGTGTAATACTCACTCAGGACACTGGGGATCTACACCTGCTTGTTAGGTACTCTGTGTTCTTTTTGCCCAGACTATGGTTTCTTTGTTCTTCCCTACTCCCAGAGGTCTAGTACAGTATACCTAAGGTTTCTTCGTTCTTTCTTGGCCCCAGTGGTTGACCACAATTACCTAAGGTTTCTTCGTTCTTTCCTGGCCCCAGTGGTTGACCACAGTAACCTAAGGTTTCTTCTTTCTTTCCTGGCCCCAGTGGTTGACCACAGTAACCTAAGGATTCTTCTTTCTTTCCTGGCCCCAGTGGTTGACCACAGTTACCTAAGGTTTCTTCGTTCTTTCCTAGTCGCAGAGGTCTAGTCCAGTGTACCTATGGTTTCTTCGTTCTTTCCTAGTCCCAGAGGTCTAGTACAGTCTACCTAAGGTTTCTTTGTTCTTTACTAGTCCCAGAGATCCAGTTCAGTCTACCTAGGGTTACATTGTTCTTTTCTGGCCCCAGTGGTTAACCACAGTTACCTAAGGTTTTTTCGTTCTTTCCTAGCTGCAGAAGTCTAGTACAGTCTACCTAAGGTTTCTTTGTTATTTCCTAGTCCCAGAGGTCTGCCATAGCCAGGTTAAGGTTCCTTCGTTCTTTCCTAGTCCCAGAGGTCTGCCATAGCCAGCTTAAGGTTCCTTCGTTCTTTCCTACCCCCAGAGGTCTGCCATAGCCAGGTTAAGGTTTGCTTCGTTCTTTCCTAGCCCCAGAGGTCTGCCATAGCCAGGTTAAGGTTTGCTTCGTTCTTTCCTAATCCCAGAGGTCCAGTACAGTCTACCTAAAGTTTCTTTGTTCTTTCCTACTCCCAGAGGTCTAGTACAGTCTACCTAAGGTTTCTTCGTTCTTTCCTAGCTCCAGAGTTCTGCCATTGCCAGCTTAAGGTTCCTTCGTTCTTTCTTAGCCCCAGAGGTCTGCCATAGCCAGCTTAAGGTTTGTTCGGTCTTTTCTAGCTTCAGAGGTCTACCTAACGTTTTTTTCCTTTTTTTGGTAAGTAACCTTGTACACTGTATTAGCACATACACTGCTTTGTATTAGCTACGAAAAAACCGTATAACCTATTTAATGTTAACTAATCTGTCCGAAAAATTCCTAGTGAGAGTATAATTGGTCACCAGAAATTGTTCCTTTTCAAAATTCCAGCTTTGAAATAATTAGGAATGAAAAAACAAATCAATCCCGTAACAGGCCTCGAAGGCCCTGAGGGGCAGATACTATAGAGGTATCTGATTCATGACCATACGGCACACTAGGGAGATAGTGTGGATAGTACTATGCTTTGGCTGCCTGATTTTCCCCTTGGCTGCTTCGACTGCTAGAGTCATTAGCACCCAAGGTACCCATTATTAAATTAATTAAAGGCTGGGTTGACCTAGGGACAGTCAGGGAGGCCGAATTCAACCCATGAACGAAGACACTATTAGAAAAAATCTTTAGTACTACGCTCGGGATTTAAACTGAGGTCCTCCAACTTATTAGTCCAGTGCCCTACCACTGAGCTAACCTCGCCCCCAAATAGGGATGGGTTTCTTACAAGTATAATCAGATATCAACAGGTGGAAAGGTAGTTTAAAACTATCATGAAATGTCAGTGGAGTTTTGCCTGAAATCCAGTGTTTAGTGAAGTTCCTAGGAAATTATTTAATTGACGGGAGGATAATTGTTTCGAAAAACTTTTTTATAACTGTGGACTAGATGCTTTATAATGAATGGATGAATTTATGAATCAGCACACTATCCGAAACCATTACTTGTTAGACCAGCAACGCGTTAACGTCTTGCAGGAAGTATGACTATTTAGTTTTATTTTATTCTTGAAATATGTTATCCAATATGTTTGCGATCAATGTTTTAGAACATTATCAAATTATATATTTCTCGAATTTAGTATTCTTTTGAACAAATATCTGTATGTATTGAATCTATGTAGGGATAAGTTGTTGTTTAAGGAAGAGAAATCCTATTTCGAGGCGCTGGGAAAAACTAATTTCATTAATTTAAACAATTAATATAGATTTTATACTTTTATTTTGTTGGCTCTCCCGTAGGTCCTGATATAGCGATTGGCCAAACTCCCACTATCAGAGATATCTTGGAGCATTGAGGCAATATGCTCTCCCGTAGATCCTGATATAGCGATTGGCCAAACTCCCACTATCAGATATATCTTGGAGCATTGAGGCAATAAGCTCTCCCGTAGTTCCTGATATAGCGATTGGCCAAACTCCTACAATCAGAGATATCTTGGAGCATTGAGGCAACAAGCTCTCCCGTAGATCCTGATATAGCCATTGGCCAAACTCCCACTATCAGATATATCTTGGAGCATTGAGGCAATATGCTCTCCCGTAGTTCCTGATATAGCGATTGGCCAAACTCCCACTATCAGAGATATCTTGGAGCATTGAGGCAATAAGCTCTCCCGTAGATCCTGATATAGCGATTGGCCAAACTCCCACTATCAGATATATCTTGGAGCATTGAGGCAATATGCTCTCCCGTACTTCCTGATATAGCGATTGGCCAAACTCCCACTATCAGAGATATCTTGGAGCATTGAGGCAATATGCTCTCTCGTAGTTCCTGATATAGCGATTGGCCAAACTCCCACTATCAGAGATATCTTGGAGCATTGAGGCAATAAGCTCTCCCGTAGTTCCTGATATAGCGATTGGCCAAACTCCCACTATTAGAGATATCTTGGAGCATTGAGGCAATATGCTCTCCCGTAGTTCTTGATATAGCGATTGGCCAAACTCCCACTATCAGAGATATCTTGGAGCATTGAGGCAACATGCTCTCCCGTAGTTCCTGATATAGCGATTGGCCAAACTCCCACTACCAGAGATATCTTGGAGCATTGAGGCAATATGCTCTCCCGTAGTTCCTGATATAGCGATTGGCCAAACTCCCACTATCAGAGATATCTTGGAGCATTGAGGCAACATGCTCTCCCGTAGATCCTGATATAGCGATTGGCCAAACTCCCACTATCAGAGATATCTTGGAGCATTGCGACAATATGCTCTCCCGTAGTTCCTGATATAGCGATTGGCCAAACTCCCACTATCAGAGATATCTTGGAGCATTGAGGCAATATGCTCTCCCGTAGTTCCTGATATAGCGATTGGCCAAACTCCCACTATCAGAGATATCTTGGAGCATTGAGGCAATATGCTCTCCCGTAGTTCCTGATATAGCGATTGGCCAAACTCCCACTATCAGAGATATCATGGAGCATTGAGGCAATAAGCTCTCCCGTAGTTCCTGATATAGCGATTGGCCAAACTCCCACTATCAGAGATATCTTGGAGCATTGAGGCAATATGCTAACTGATGGCCATTGTTATTATGCTTTTACAGATCCAACGTTCGGAAAGGATTACTCGCGGAGTAATATTTTTGTGCAATAACTTTAAACAACTATGGAATATCTTAAGAAGAAGTAGGGGAAAGGTCTCGAATATCCATCAATATCACGCTGGCCCGAGACTAATCTCGAAAAGCAAGAGTCTGCATTGTGGTCAGTGAAGTCCGGACAGGTGTAGCCGTGTAGCTCAAGGATAATCAACAGGTATATATATATATATATATATATATATATATATATATATATATAACGGGTCAATTACGTTTGGCCAAAAGGAGGATATTTTTTCGAACAATCGGAGAAAAATGTTTCTCTATCCTGAGCTCTGGTTTCCCAACGTTCTCAATAAATTGACAATGTTTCTCTATTCTGACCTCTGATTTCCCAACTTTCACAATAAATCGACACTGTTTGTCTATCCTGGCCCCTGATTTCCCAACGTTCACAATAAATCTACAATGGTTCTCTATCCTGACCTCTGATTTCCCAACGTTCACAATAAATCGACAATGGTTCTCTATCCTGACCTCTGATTTCCCAACGTTCACAATATATCCACAATGTTTCTCTATCCTGATTTCCCAACAATGACAATATATCGACAATGTTTCTCTATCCAGACCTCTGATTTCCCAACGTTCACAATAAATCGACATTGTTTCTCTATCCTGATTTCCCAACGATCACAATGAATCGACAATGTTTCTCTATCCTGACCTCCGATTTTCCCATGTTCACAATAAATCAACAATGTTTCTTTATCCTCACCTCCAATTTCCCAACGTTCACAATAATTCGACAATAATTCTCTATCCTGACCTCTGATTTCCCAACGTTCACAATAATTCGACAATAATTCTCTATCCTGACCTCTGATTTCCCAACGTTCATAATAAATCGACAATGGTTCTCTATCCTGACCTCTGATTTCCCAACGTTCACAATAAATCGACAATGGTTCTCTATCCTGACCTCTGATTTCCCAACGTTCACAATTATTCGACAATAATTCTCTATCCTGACCTCTGATTTCCCAACGTTCACAATAAATCGACAATGGTTCTCTATCCTGACCTCTGATTTCCCAACGTTCACAATAAATCGACAATGGTTCTCTATCCTGACCTCTGATTTTACAACGTTCACAATAAATCGACAATGTTTTTCTATTCTGAGCTCTGATTTCCCAACGTTCACAATAAACCGACAATGTTTCTCTATCCTGAGCTCTGATTTCCCAACGGTCACAATAAATCGACAATGTTTCTCTATCCTGCGTAAACTCTAAGAGGGACAGCTTATTTCTAGCAATTCAAGGTCTGCCATCATAGTTGAAATTAACCCCAATTAAAAAAAGTCCGACGCGCACAAACTGCATCATCTTAGCGCGGGTCCGTTCATGCCCCTATTGTCATTTGAAAAGCATAGAATAGAAACAGATAATATTTTTTTCGGCCTTTGTTCAAAGGGGTTGATAACTTTGCCTGGTGGGGTCCGCCTGACCCCAGAATCCTGTTCTAGAGATACTTATTTCATAAGTTTCAATGTATTGAGAAATATCTAAGTTTTTCGCAATTAATAAGGTAATATTATTATTAAGTCCGTGAAAACCTTGTTATTAAGTTACATGTTATTAAGTTTAATTACGTGGTTTTATTTATTAAGAAATAAAACCATGTATTTCCACATTGCATACAATTATTGAGACATATTTTCATTAGATGGAATGTAACCGTTCCCAGAATCATACAAACTATCTTTTTTTTAAGTTCACTGCAATGTTAATCTTGGTTTGTTCATCAACTTCATCTTCAAAGAGTGATGAAAAGGCAATTTCTTCTGACAAATACCAAAGATGTTGAGAAAATTTGCTCAGGGCTGCTTTGGAGATCTCTTTGTCAACAATTTCATATTTCTTAGGCCATTTTAGAAAGCAGAAATCTTGATTTGGTGCCTTCACCGCCAGATGATAAATCCAAGCCACGGTTTTACATATACAACCAGAACGAATAAACTAACGTCCTGAAGGGCTTGTTTATCTATGGTATTAATTTTGAACTGCTTGTTTATATAAAGTCTACTAAAACAGGACGGGAAGAAAATGACTTACTGACTACACTCACTGGAAAATTGGGGAAAACTCAGTGGTTTTCGTTTCTCCCAAATAAAAACAAAATGTATAGTATTTTCTAAAAAGCGAATAATAACCCACAGCTCAAATTAGACGGAATTGAAATAACACGATCAAATTCCTAGGCATGACTTTTGACAGAAAACTTACATGGCTACCCCATATAAAAGCTATTCTCAATAAATGCAAGAAATCTTTGAATATATTGAGGATCTTAGCTAACACGAAGTGGGGTGCTGACAGATGTTCTATGCTGACATTTTAAAGAGCTTACACGAGATCAATTCTTGATTACGGATGTACAGCATATTCATCGGCCAGTCCATAAGCACTGAAACTATTGGACACAATACACAACACTGGAATACGACTAGCAACAGGTGCTTTTAGGTCAAGTCCATGCAAAAGCCTATATGCTGAAGCCAATGAACCTTCACTGGAGTATAGGCCTCAATTCCTTTGCTTAAAACATTTTATTAACCTCAAAGCTTTAAATAAACCTTGTACAAACTCAATAATTGAAATTAACATGAGACCATATAGACTTAAGCAAAAGCCTTTAAAGAAAAAAAATTTTGAAATATGCAGATAATTCACATATTCTTCAAATTCCAATGTATAGCTTCGAACTCCTTCCACACCCTCCATGGAGACTAAAGAATTTTAGTATTAATATATCACTTTCAAAGCATAAGAAAAATGACCCTTGCTCTACTCATTTCTACAATCATAACTTTAATAAAATAATATCAGAGAATCCTGAGGCACACTTCATTTTCACAGACGGATCCAAAACACTACACGGGACAGGCTCAGCAGCACTCATTGACGATAGAACATACCACACAAAATTACCAAATGACACTAGCATATTCACAGCAGAACTAAACGGAATTCTTTTGCCCCTTTCACATAGTAAAAATACTAATAAACACATCATAATTTTCACAGACTCACTAAGCTCTCTTCTTTCCCTATCGGACATTTACAGTACTCATCCTATAATCACAAGCATAGTTTCACAACTATACTATCTACAGGACACCAACATTTATATAACTTTTGTATGGATTCCTGGACATGACAACATTTCAAGAAGTACTGAAGCAGATAAGGAAGCTAAATTGGCAACGAGACGATCAACACAAGACGTTAATGACATGTCTCGACAAGACGTACATAATGTCATAAAACAACACATAATCAACAAGTGGCAAACTGACTGGACATACACACAAGACAAGCTACGGGAGATTAAGCCGACAATAGGAGCCTGGAGTTGCAGTATCTGGAATGTAAGGCGAGAAGAAGTCGTGCTTACTAGACTAAGAATCGGACATTCACACTTGACACGTTCATATTTAATGACAAAACAGGACAAACCGAATTGTACACTTTGCAACGTTCCACTGACAATTAAACACCTACTTACAGACTGCAGAGAAAGAGAAAACATTGACTTACCAAATGATTTACACCAACTACTTACAGAGGACAGTACACACATAGACAATATATTAAAATATATGATACTTAAAAAGGAATTTCAACTTTTTTAATACACTATTGTTTATTTAACAGTTAAATGCATTTAAAATTATAATTCATTTAAAATTACAAGTTTTGAAGTTGTATATATATATATATATATATATATATATATATATAGGTAATATAACATATATTTTCATGTTTAATTTTTTAATTAAAAAATTTATTTTTGTTGCATTTTCAATCCGAATGTTCAACATTACTATTTTATGAAATATATTCCCAAATTCATTGTTTTTTGTTTATATTTGTAAGACATGTTTGTACGGTGCTGAATAATTGTTAGCTTTGTTTATATTTGTAAGACATGTTTGTACGGTGCCGTATAATTGTTAGCTTTGTTCGCACATTGACCTAAAGAGCATATCGCTTCGTTGTGACATGTTTGTACGGAGCTGTATAATTGTTAGCTTTGTTCGCACATTGACCTAAAGAGCATATCGCTTCGCTGCGACATGTTTGTACGGTGCTGTATAATTGTTAGCTTTGTTCGCACATTGACCTAAAGAGCATATCGCTTCGTTGTGACATGTTTGTACGGTGCTGTATAATTGTTAGCTTTGTTCGCACATTGACCTAAAGAGCATATCGCTTCGTTGGGACATGTTTGTACGGTGCTGTATAATTGTTAGCTTTGTTCGCACATTGACCTAATGAGCATATCGCTTCGTTGTGACATGTTTGTACGGTGCTGTATAATTGTTAGCTTTGTTCGCACATTGACCTAAAGAGCATATCGCTTCGTTGCGACATGTTTGTACGGTGCTGTATAATTGTTAGCTTTGTTCGCACATAGACCTAAAGAGCATATCGCTTAGTTGCGACATGTTTGTACGGTGCTGTATAATTGATAGCTTTGTTCGCACATTGACCTAAAGAGCATATCGCTTCGCTGCGACATGTTTGTACGGTGCTGTATAATTGTTAGCTTTGTTCGCACATTGACCTAAAGAGCATATCGCTTCGTTGCGACATGTTTGTACGGAGCTGTATAATTGTTAGCTTTGTTCGCACATTGACCTAAAGAGCATATCGCTTCGCTGCGACATGTTTGTACGGTGCTGTATAATTGTTAGCTTTGTTCGCACATTGACCTAAAGAGCATATCGCTTCGTTGTGACATGTTTGTACGGTGCTGTATAATTGTTAGCTTTGTTCGCACATTGACCTAAAGAGCATATCGCTTCGTTGGGACATGTTTGTACGGTGCTGTATAATTGTTAGCTTTGTTCGCACATTGACCTAATGAGCATATCGCTTCGTTGTGACATGTTTGTACGGTGCTGTATAATTGTTAGCTTTGTTCGCACATTGACCTAAAGAGCATATCGCTTCGTTGCGACATGTTTGTACGGTGCTGTATAATTGTTAGCTTTGTTCGCACATAGACCTAAAGAGCATATCGCTTAGTTGCGACATGTTTGTACGGTGCTGTATAATTGATAGCTTTGTTCGCACATTGACCTAAAGAGCATATCGCTTCGCTGCGACATGTTTGTACGGTGCTGTATAATTGTTAGCTTTGTTCGCACATTGACCTAAAGAGCATATCGCTTCGTTGCGACATGTTTGTACGGTGCTGTATAATTGTTAGCTTTGTTCGCACATTGACCTAAAGAGCATATCGCTTCGTTGCGACATGTTTGTACGGAGCTGTATAATTGTTAGCTTTGTTCGCACATTGACCTAAAGA
Source organism: Gonocerus acuteangulatus (assembly GCA_946811695.1). Lineage (NCBI taxonomy): Eukaryota > Metazoa > Arthropoda > Insecta > Hemiptera > Coreidae > Gonocerus > Gonocerus acuteangulatus. Next base: position 25,068 of record OX328125.1, on the reverse strand, counting down.
GCATATCGCTTCGCTGCGACATGTTTGTACGGTGCTGTATAATTGTTAGCTTTGTTCGCACATTGACCTAAAGAGCATATCGCTTCGTTGTGACATGTTTGTACGGTGCTGTATAATTGTTAGCTTTGTTCGCACATTGACCTAAAGAGCATATCGCTTCGTTGTGACATGTTTGTACGGTGCTGTATAATTGTTAGCTTTGTTCGCACATTGACCTAAAGAGCATATCGCTTCGTTGTGACATCTCAATAAATAAATAATTTTGAACTGGGATTGGAACCAAGGTATTTTGAAAGCGGGAATAGCTCTAGCCATCTACCTTGCTTGTGTATATGATTTTGAACTGGGATTGGAACCAAGGTACTTTCAAAGCGGGAATAGCTCTACCATCTTCCTTGCTTGATCAATTCCTCCAGGAGGTCTGATTTTAATTCTCTTCTCCTTATCTCCTCCTAAGAAAATAATAGATAGTTCAATCAGTTCCCGATAATTCTTCTACTGTTGTATTACTAAAATGTTTGCCCTGTCTAATTTTTGTTCAAAAAGTACATAATCTCCTTTCAATCGTCCGTTATTAGGAACAGCGGTATTACAGCACCTTACTTGTACTTGTGTCATCGAGGTTCCATTCATAAAGTGCGTTGACCACAGCATTTCCTTGATCTTAACCCGAAGAGTTGTCCAGTTTTGGTACAGCCAAAAGTTATTCTTTATCTATTTATATTTTTTCCTCGTACATTTTTTATTATTCACGCACGCGTGCTTATAATAATTTATGGGAGGATTTTACCACATGGTAATGGCAAGCGGTGGTAAACGATCCAGGTCAACTGGCAGCTCTCCAGCCGGACGTAGGTCACGTATCAACCGAAGTATGAACGACTCCAAGGCTCAAGACCACACGTATCAACCGAAGTATAAACGACTCCAAGGCTCAAGACCACACGTATCAACCGAAGTATGAACGACTCCAAGACTCAAGACCACACGTATCAACCGAAGTATGAACGACTCCAAGGCTCAAGACCACACGTATCAACCGAAGTATGAACGACTCCAAGGCTCAAGACCACACGTATCAACCGAAGTATAAACGACTCCAAGGCTCAAGACCACACGTATCAACCGAAGTATAAACGACTCCAAGGCTCAAGACCACACGTATCAACCGAAGTATGAACGACTCCAAGGCTCAAGACCACACGTATCAACCGAAGTATGAACGACTCCAAGGCTCAAGACCACACGTATCAACCGAAGTATGAACGTGCCCTGCAAGTGGTTATACGAAATCTCCATCCCTCCACTCCCCCAGAAGAGATCATTGAAGAACTCGCTACGCTTGGCTTCAAGGCAAGGCAAGCCACAAACGTAATCGTCAAGAGATCTACTGAACAAGGAATGACGAAAGTTGTCTTACCTCTCTTCTTTGTGGACCTAGAACAGCAGCCAAATGTGGATAAAATTTACAACATTACCAGACTTTACCACACAAGAGTTCAGGTCGAAAAACCGTACCGCAAACGGGAGCCGGTACAGTGTACGAATTGCCAGTCGTATAACCACACAAAGGCATACTGTAAATAAGGGTTGAATAATTTAGAGATTAGGTCAAAGGTTTTTTTTATATCATAGGGATTATTGTGGCTAAGTATTTGTAATGAGGGAAGGAGAAATTTACTAAGATAGAAATTTGCTAATATAGATTCTCCCTCTTCCAGTCTTAGTAAATTTCTTCTTCCCTCATTACAAATACTTCGCCACAATAATCCCTATGATATAAAAAATTCCTTTGACCTAATCTCTAAATTATCCAACCTAACCATTCCCCACGGCCACATTTTAGTTTCTATTGATGCCACATCCTTATTCACTAACGTCCCACTAGCCAAAACGCTAGAAATAATCGAAAACCATTGGCCCACCCTACAACTCCATGGTCCTCTATCCTTTGATTTGTTTACAGCGGTTTTTTTTAAATATGATGGGAAATTCTATAAACAAATTGAAGGTCTAGCCATGGGCAATTGTCTTGCACCCGATTTATCCTCAATCCTTCTCAACGATCTTCTCAACTCCCTCGTCCCACAGTTTCCCCATGACATCTCATTCATCTGCAAATACGTAGATGATCTTTTGCTGATGATAAACCCTAACACACTAACAGACATACTTACCTGTTTCAATTCCTTTTACCCTAGGCTTCAATTCACTGTCGAAACAGAACAGGACAGACAGCTCCCATACTTGGACATCTTACTAATTAGACAGACTGACGGTACTATTATTACTGACTGGTACACAAAACCCACATACTCGGGACGGTTACTTAATTTTCATTCATCCCATCCTTACCACCTCAAGATTAATGTAGCCAGAAATCTCCTTCGCCGAGTCCTCTCCCTATCCCATGCTTCCTCCCACAATAAAAATATTAATATCGCCTCAGATATATTGGCACGCAACCAATTTCCCCCCAACCTCATAAAATCCCTTGTTAAAAAAGTAAAATCCCAACCTTCCAACACTATCTCTCCCAATTCTTCCCTAACTCCCAGTTCCCAAATGTTCCGATCTCTACCATTTACAACTGGACTGACTGATAAACTTACAAAGACAATTTATAGTCAATTTATGGTATAAAAAACAACAACTTTTTTTTTGTTATTAATAAAAATTTATTTTTGTTTCTGTTTGAACAGATGCTGAAATCAACTGTCTTCATTTTGAACTAATATTCTAGCCGTATTCTAGGAACGTATAAAAAAAGACTTCCATCAGTTCTCAGCTTACCAGGCTTATTGAACTCCATCTTTAGTTGGTTCTATACCCGCAGCGCCATGTTATATTAAGGGAATATATTCTTGAAAAACAAACACAACTTTCTTCATTCTATTGTATATAACATCTGTTTTTAAATTTAATAATAATATATATATATATATATAGGATTCCTTAACTGAAAAGGAACTTAAATGTAGAATGCAAACAGGCTCTTGTTTTTATTATTTTATTTTATTTTATAATTCATGTTTATTTTAAATCTGTACAATTATGAGTACAATAATTAATTGTGCTGGCCTAAGTTGAACAGTATATGGAAGGAGCCAAACATTGTTTTTATTATTAAATTTAAAAACAGATGTTATATACAATAGAATGAAGAAAGTTGTGTTTGTTTTTCAAGAATATATTCCCTTAATATAACATGGAGCTGCGGGTATAGAACCAACTGAAGATGGAGTTCAATAAGCCTGGTAAGCTGAGAACTGATGGAAGTCTTTTTGTATACGTTCCTAGAATACGGCTAGAATATGAGTTCAAAATTGTATTAGTAGACTTTTATTTTGGTGTCCATTCTGTTTCTAGAGTTCTTTCATTTATGATCATATCCATAGACAAAAACCTTATTTTATAGTTATTTTGTAATTCCGTGGTAGCTTTGAATTTACTGCGAAATTTCAAACTAGAAAAAATGCCTATTTATCTTTCTTTTATAAAGGTTTTATATAGTATTTTATGAACAGACATGAAAAGTTTTGGGAACTTCGTATATTTTCATTAATATCTCGAACACGGTTGGGAAATTTTCATAAGTGGATGGAAACTATTTGAAAGCTTTCTAAATTCTCTACAGAAAAGATTCTGAAACAAGTTTTGATTAGGTGATGTCAGTCGATGAAATAAGTGCTTAAAAGTTCAAATACGTCTGTTTTGTTCATATGAACGGGTTTTTGTCGTTCTTTTTGTAATTTTTGTCTCTTTCCCTTAGTTTTTTATTGATTTTTATTTTTGTAATTTCTTATGTTAGGAATATGTATTTGTGTGTAAAACAGGATAGGTAAAATGAGACCAATTTTCTATTGCTAGAAATAATGAAAAGTTTTGGGAGCTTCGTATAATTTCTTAATATCTCGAAAACGGTTGAAAATCTTGGGAAGCGAAAGGTTACCATTCGAAAGCTTACTAAATGTTCTACAAAAAATGTTCTGACGAAAGTTTTAATTAGGCGATGTCAATCGGAGAAATAAGTGCTTAAAACATTAAAGTAATTGATTTAGTTTATTCGAGCGTTTTTTTTTGTCTGTTTTTATTCCTTATTATTTCTTAATTGCTTATAGTTGGATAATGTATTTTACAATAAAACTGGTTAGGCAAAATAAGAAAAACAATTCATTGTTAGAAATATAGCTTGCCAAGAGAAAAAGATTCGATGACGTCTTTTGAATATTTTCAATTGCCTTTATGCTGTTGGTTTTTTTATTTTATATTTTAATTGATTTTATCTGTAGAATTATTACTATAGTAAAAGAACACAGGAATATATGAAAAGTTTTGATATTTTCCAATTCATTGAAACGTATGAAATGAAGTATCGGTAGAAGAGGTTTCTAGGGTCTTGCGGACCCGACCCCAGGTATAGCCATAAAACCCTTTGAACAAAGGCCGAGGAAAATATTATCTTTTTCTATTCTATGCTTTTCAAATGAGAATAGGGATATGAACAGGAACCGGGGTCTCCCGTGGTCTAATGGCTAGCGCCTTGGATTCATAAGCGGGAGATGGTGGGTTCGATTCCCAACCTCCGGCAGGAATTTTATCATCCCACGGCTCGCTGGTAAAATTCCTCGCTACACCCTGGATGTCGGTGCTAATGACTTAGATGTAGATGCGCCGTAAAAAAAAAAAAAAATAAAAAAAAAATAAAAAAAAAAAATAAAAAAAAAAAAGAACTGGAACCGCGCTAAGATGACGCAGTTCCTGCGAGTCGGACTTTTTCCCTTAGACACTTTCACAATGGTTACTTAATTGCCAACCTCGGTCTTTCTCTGCCGCTCGGCATTTCCATCGGTATGTAGTATCTTATTTCTTTGTAAAATTAATTAATGTTACTATTAGCTACTATATTTGTCATTGGTATGTAGTTCCTTATTTCTTTGTAAAATCAATTAATGTTACTAATTACTATTAAAATCAATCATTGTACCTATTTTTTTTTTCATTCTACTCATTCTAAGAATTTAAGACGATATGTTCTTTTATAAGTTAATTGTATTTATAGTTCTGTTACCTATCACAATTATAAACTTTTTTTTTGTTTCTGTATTAATTTCTTTTTTTGTCATTTTAGCTGACGAAGGCTACCAATGAGTAGCCGAAACGTCCGAAATATAGATCTTTTAAACAAAATCATATTGAGGTTTATTTAGCCGAATCCCAACCATTCCATCTTTACTTATCACCTCGACGGCTAGCTATCTAATCATCATGATAACAAACTAACTGTCTACAACTCAATAATAAAACCTATCTGGACTTACGGAATAGAACTTTGGGGGACAGCCAAGCATTCCAACATCCACCGAATCCAAACATTCCAATCCAAAGTCCTACGTACCATAGTCAATGCTCCTTATTATGTTACAAATTAAAACCTCCATAATGACCTAAATATCCCTTTTGTCCAAGATATAATCCCTAGCCGCTTCTCATCTTTCCATAGTCAAATATTCGGCAGATTTGACCTTTTGATAGTGGAATACTTTCCCTTTAATAGAGTGAAGTCAGATTGAAGAATTTGCCGTAAATAAGTCCAGCAGAAATTATTAAAGATGGACAATGAAAGATGCATTTTTTCACATTCGTTAGTTTGCATTTGTATCGACGATATAAGTGAACGCTACGGGCGAGGAATTTTTATATGTTGACCTCCTAACTAGCTGAATCAAAGTAATTAAGTCAAAAATTGTGTTCCAAACATTTCCATCTATGACTCTTAGTTTTCTGGACTAATAATCGCTAAATTTCTGATTTCTCGATGAACACTGAAATTATTTTTATGTTTGAAAGAAAATACATAAAATAGCAAAGTAATATATATTATTGAAGGGAATGCAATACTCTAAAATCCTATAACCGTTATTTATTATTTGATTTATTTTGTGCTCGAGAGTCCTGAGCTGGCTGTGCTCGAGAGTCCTCAGCTGGCTGTACTCGAGAGTCCTGGGCTGGCTCTGCTCGAGAGTCCTGAGCTGGCTGCGCTCGAGAGTCCTGAGTTGGCAGCGCTCGAGAGTCCTGAGTTGGCAGCGCTCGTGAGTCCCTGGGCTGGCTACGCTTGAGGGTAGAAACAGCTAGGCTTTCTGGAGCGCAAGGATCAATCCAATGGGACCGTGCACACAAAGAGCGGAGCGGAGCGCAGCGTTTTACTTTGGAACAATCTCGTTTGTTTTTTCGAGCGTTTGGGAGCGCACGATCCCACTGTAATGTTGGACATTGGGGGGGGGGGAGGGGATAAACCATTTTGGACCAAGTAAACCTTAATTTTGGATTTTGATTGTATTGCTAGTACCAAATAAACCCTTTTCAATTAAGCAGATTCAGTTTTAGCCAGATTAGTGCATTGGTTTTTACATAAAACCAATGCACTAAAGTGCATTAGAATTATACATGCCTGCATATAACCTAGCTTGGCTTATTAAATTGGTCACGTTTATGTTGGCTCTTATTTCATTTTATAAATTAGTCTTGCTTCCAGTATACTTTTAGGGTATTATAATAAACGTAAAAAGGTTTGTTTTTTTTTTTTTTTTTTTTTTTTTTTTTTTTTTTTTTTTAATATTTATTTATGAGCATCCATGCGCATCTAAGGCGTTTCGCTCCAAACAGTTATTGCATATATACATCTAAAAACAAATGGTATACATCGAAATATATATACACACACACACACACACATACATATATATATATATATATATATACACACATACATATATACACATATATACATACACAGACACACACACATATATATATATATATATATATATATATATATATATTACATATATTATTATACATCTATATACAAATTATATGTAGAAATGGCAATATATTCACATCTAAAAACGAATAGTATATACAAATGACAATATATATACATCTAAAGACAAATGGTATATATATATATATATATATATATATATATATATATATATATATATATATATACATTTAAAAACAAACAATATAACGTTTTTCAGTGCCGTCTCCTCCTCAACAACTCCTTCCACGCCCTTTGTTCCTTCTAATACCTTTAACTCTGATAATTTTTATTTCTTAGATATATCACCTTCAGAACTCCTCAAAGCTGTCATGAAATCACATTCTAAGTCCAAAGGTTCGGACAGTATACCCGTGGAGCTTATTAAACTTTCCCTTCCTGTTATCCTACCCCACCTACTCCACATATACAATTATTCTTTGCAAAACTCCGTCTTTCCCACATCATGGAAGAAAGCAATTGTTCATCCCTTAAACAAAATTTCCAATCCAATTGTTCCCACCGACTTCCGTCCTATTTCTATCCTTTCTAATCTTTCTAAACCACTTGAACGCCTCGTCCAATCCCAAATATCCGCCTTTCTACAACCCCGCTTAAACTCCCACCAATCTGGCTTTCGTCCAGGTTACTCCACCCAATCCGCACTTCTAAAAATTACGCACGACCTCCAATCCGCTATTGATCTCAAAAGAATTTCCATCCTTATACTCCTAGATTTCAGTAAAGCGTTCGATACCATTGACCATGACATACTCCTTTCAAAACTCCAATCTTTTTCTTTCTCTAACAGTGATCTGACCTGGTTTCAATCCTTCATTTCTAACCGCTCCCAATCAGTAGCTATTCCAAACAAACCCCAATCCTCCTCCCTTACACTAGACCGAGGTGTCGCACAGGGCTCCTCTCTATCCCCAACACTGTTTGCAGCCTACATAAATGATCTCCCATCCTCTATCCTATTTTGCAACTTCCACATGTATGCCGATGATTCCCAAATCTACCTTTCCTTCCCCCTCTCTGAGCTATTAGAAGCAGCAAGAAAAATTCAGGAAGACTTGGACAGGATCACAGCTTGGGCCAAGACCAACAAATTATTGATGAATGCTGAAAAGTCCAAAGCGATAGTGATAGGCTCAGCTCCCCTCTTGAAATCTCTCCCTCCTATCCTCCCTTCCTTCACCATTGACTCCAGTCCTATTCAATATGTTTCCACTGCCAAGAACCTGGGCCTTGTTTTCGATCAAAACCTATCCTGGAAAAATCACTTATCCCTAATCACTCGTCGCTCCATAGCCACCCTTAAACTATTTAACCGTTCCCGTCACCTCCTCCCTACTACTACACGTCAGCTTCTTGTATCTTCTCTAGTGTTCCCCCACTTCGACTATGGTTGCCTGGTGTATGGAGGGCTCACTGGGGAGCTTGAGGTTCGTCTTAAGCGATTAATGAACAGTTTTTTCAGATTTATCCTCGATACCCCCAGGGATGCCCATATTTCACACCGGTATTCCGAGTTGAAGTGGCTATTTCCATCAATTCGACGACAATATTTCCTAGGTTCCTTCCTTTACCAAACCATTTCTTCCAAATCTCCTTCCTATATTTACAACCTCCTGCAGTTTAAATCTGCTGTTCATTCCCGTGGTACCCGCTCCCGTCCCTCCGATCTCTATCCTCCCACTCATAAAACAGCCTTCTTCGACCGTTCCTTCATCTCCCGAGCCTCCTCCTTCTGGAACTCTATCCCTCTTTCCATTCGACACTCTCCTCCCTTACCTGTCTTTAAATCCCGCCTCTTTGCTTTTCTCCTATCCTCCCAGGAAGACGCTTCTTAAAATTTCACCACCAGAAAGACCTGATTACCTTTGTAAATTATATTGCTGTTTTTTTCTCGTGTTTATGCATTTTTCCTAGTTTATATCTTTTTATGGCCCCCATTCCTTTAATATTTATTCAACTTTTTAATATTTATTTGTTTATTTAAACTCTTTAATTTTATTCCCATCCCCCTCTGATCATTGTATCATCATTGCCCCATTCCAATGAATGTACATATTTACTTATATTTCATTTTATTATTTAAGGCTTCACATATAATATTTGTATTAGTTGCTTTTTTTGTTTTGTTCTTTTATACTTTTGTTTTTTCTTTATTCATATTTATATTTTTAGGTTAAATTTCTTTATTGTTTATTTTGTATTTATTTTTATTCTTATGGGACGAAGTCCCAGAATAAAGTTTTTTTTTTCATTTCATTTCATTCATTTCATTTCATTTCAATATATATAAAAACAAATGGTATTATTTATATACATCTGGTTGATCAATCGGATTACACAATTAGACATAGTTACTAATTCATTAATTACATGTTATCGTTCTTTACAGTTTACCAAGTGGCGTAATACCTTCCTTATGGTTTTTACTGCAATTGTTTGAATATAATATTGAGTTGGGGTTAAAAAAAAAAAAAAAAAAAAAAAAAAAAAAAAAAAAAAAAAAAAAGGTGGTTGAAAGTGTTAAATTTTTCCATACATATTAATAGTTTTGAGATGTGTAAGGATTGCTGGTATGTGTGGACTGCTGTCAGTAAGTAATTCGGTCATGTCATACGGTATGTCTAGATTGCTGGTATGTGTGGACTGCTGTCAGTAAGTAATTCGGTCATGTCATACGGGAAGTCTAGATTTTGACGTTGTCGGCATTCTGTTAGTATGTGTTTTACGGTTAGTTCGGTGTTACAGATTTTACATGTAGGCTTTTCTTTTTTAGTCATTAAGTACTCGTGTGTTATTCGTTTATGTCCAATTCTGAGTCTAGTTAGTACTACTTCTTCTCTTCTGTTTTGTCTGTGACTGGAAGGCCATTCCGCGATGTTCCGTTTTATTTGTCGCAGTTTGTTGTTGGTAGATAGGTTTGTCCAGTCATTTTGCCATTTGTTTGTGATTTGGTGTTTAGCCTGTCTCGTAAGGTCTTGGTAAAAAATGTCTAGTGGTTGAATTGTTAAGTCTTGAGTAGCCAATTTTGCTTGTTCGTCTGCAGTCGTACTAAGTCCTAGGTCTTCATGTCCTGGCAGACAATATATTGTTGGATGTATGCCTGAAAGTTGTAAATTGTAGATGTGTTGTTTGATTTGGATTGCTTTGGGATGTTGACTGTATAAGTTCTGTAATATGTGTAGTGAACTGAGAGAATCTGTACAGATGATAATGTTTGTGTGTTGTGATGGAGGAGTGTTAGTGAGGGCAAGAAATATTGCATGGAGTTCAGCTTCTAGTATATTCTACAGCGCCGGGAGTTTTTGCTTGTAGATAGTGCCATTTACAATGGCTGCCGATCCAATGCCGTGTTTTGTATTTGAACCATCGGTGTATTCAAGGATGTAGTTAGTTTGTCGATTTAACAAGTCCAAGAAGTTTGTTTTGTATAAATGTTTGGATAATATGTTTGCCTTTTAGCGCGGTTCCTACCTCCCCCATACGGAGGAATCCCGCTTATAGGGTTGATACAATGAAACAATCCGGAAGTGCCGACTAGAAAATTTCGCGTTTCAGAACCCCTAGAGACCAAAAATAACGGTGGTTAAAATTTGTATATATATATATATATATGTATAAAAAAAAAAAAAAAAAATCAGTCCCGTAACAGGCCACGAGGGCCCTGAGGGGCAGATACTATAGAGGTATCTGATTCATGACCATACGGCACACTAGGGAGATAGTGTGGTCAGTACTATGCTCCGGCCGCCTGATTTTCCCCTTGGCTGCTTCGACTGCTAGAGTCATTAGCACCAACCAAGGTACCCATTATTAATTAATTAATTAATTAAAGGCTGGGTTGGCCTAGGGACGGTCAGGGAGGCCGAATTCAACCCATGAACGAAGACACTAGAAGAAAAAATCTTTAGTGCTTGCTCGGGATTTGAACTCAGGCCTCCAGCTTATTAGTCCAGCGCTCTACCACTGAGCTAACCTCGCCCCCATATATGTATATATTTATATATATATATATCATCGCTCATTTCTGGCTTCCCTGATGGTCCGATTTTGATGAAATTTGGTACAAAAATCCGTCGTCCAATTTGAAAGGTCAAGTTCGTTAACCAGCAGAATCCGCCCACTGGAAGATGGCGTTTGGGGCGAAATTCGCGCAAAAAAAATCGTAACGCTTACGTTTTTGAGTTCATAAGCTTGTAAGTACTCGTTTTATAGGCTTCTTGGGCTAGGAAAACGAATGAAACCATTTTCAAGGCGATAGCTTTAACCGTTTTCGAGAAAATTGGAAAAATAGTTTTTGAATACCGCTTTTGGTTTGGGTACTTAGAATCATGGGATTCAGTTGAAACATTTTGTGCATGTTCTACATTTATCAAAACTAATATGTTGAAATTTTGGTTACGTTTGGAGTTAAGGAAGGGTTAGAATAATATATTTTATTAACAGACAAAACGTTTTGGTAACTTTGTATACTTTCCTTAATATCTCGAAAAAGGTTGAGAATCATGGTAAACGGAAGAATACCATTAGAAAGCTTACGAAATGCTCTACAAAAAAGATTCTGATGAAAGTTTTGATTGGCCGATGTCAATCGGGGAAATAAGAGCTTAAAACTTTAAAGTAATTGATTTCGCTTATTCGAACTGTTCTTTTTGTCTGTTTTTATACCTTGTTATTTTTTAATTGCTTATAGTTGGATAATGTATTTGATAATAAATCAGGTTAAGAAAAACAATTTAATCTTAGAGATATGGACTATATGGAGATATAACTTTTCAACTGCCTAGCGGGGTCCTTCCTATGGCGGGTTGGCCTATCCAGGTAAGATCGTAAATAAGACCTTTCTTGAAAGTAAAGATGGAACTGTCAACTTTGGTCCTCCTCTGCCTCCCGGCACTTTAAATGCTGACGAAGGCTACCAATGAGTAGCTGAAACGTCCTAAATATAGATTTTTTAACAAAAATAGTATTGAGGTTTCTTTAGCCGAATCCCAACCATTCCATCTTTACTTATCACCTCGACGGCTAACTATCTAATCTTCATGTTTTCTAGAAATGTGGACCCAAAATAATAACAGCTTCTATTTTAATCATTTTAAATGAGTCTAGAGATAAGAACGGAACCGCGCTAAGATGATGCAGTTCCTGCGAGTCGGACTTTTTGTACTTAGAGAGAGATGTGTCTATTGTGAATTTAATGAGCCATGGAGGAGTGAGTGAAATGGACTGTTTCTGTATTTGTTCTGTTTGTAGATTTGTAATCTCCTCTATTTCTAAGCTTCTTGTAGCAAGAGGTCGGGCATGCTTGTTGTTTCTGTATTGGTTCTGTTTGTAGATTTGTAATCTCCTCTATTTCTAAGCTTCTTATAGCAAGAGGTCGGGCATGCTTGTTGTTTCTGTATTGGTTCTGTTTGTAGATTTGTAATCTCCTCTATTTCTAAGCTTCTTGTAGCAAGAGGTCGGGCATGCTTGTTGTTTCTGTATTGGTTCTGTTTGTAGATTTGTAATCTCCTCTATTTCTAAGCTTCTTATAGCAAGAGGTCGGCCATGCTTGTTGTTTCTGTATTGGTTCTGTTTGTAGATTTGTAATCTCCTCTATTTCTAAGCTTCTTGTAGCAAGAGGTCGGGCATGCTTGTTGTTTCTGTATTGGTTCTGTTTGTAGATTTGTAATCTCCTCTATTTCTAAGCTTCTTATAGCAAGAGGTCGGGCATGCTTGTTGTTTCTGTATTGGTTCTGTTTGTAGATTTGTAATCTCCTCTATTTCTAAGCTTCTTATAGCAAGAGGTCGGCCATGCTTGTTGTTTCTGTATTGGTTCTGTTTGTAGATTTGTAATCTCCTCTATTTCTAAGCTACTTATAGCAAGAGGTCGGGCATGCTTGTTGTTTCTGTATTGGTTCTGTTTGTAGATTTGTAATCTCCTCTATTTCTAAGCTTCTTATAGCAAGAGGTCGGGCATGCTTGTTGTTTCTGTATTGGTTCTGTTTGTAGATTTGTAATCTCCTCTATTTCTAAGCTTCTTATAGCAAGAGGTCGGGCATGCTTGTTGTTTCTGTATTGGTTCTGTTTGTAGATTTGTAATCTCCTCTATTTCTAAGCTTCTTATAGCAAGAGGTCGGGCATGCTTGTTGTTTCTGTATTGGTTCTGTTTGTAGATTTGTAATCTCCTCTATTTCTAAGCTTCTTATAGCAAGAGGTCGGCCATGCTTGTTGTTTCTGTATTGGTTCTGTTTGTAGATTTGTAATCTCCTCTATTTCTAAGCTTCTTATAGCAAGAGGTCGGGCATGCTTGTTGTTTCTGTATTGGTTCTGTTTGTAGATTTGTAATCTCCTCTATTTCTAAGCTTCTTATAGCAAGAGGTCGGGCATGCTTGTTGTTTCTGTATTGGTTCTGTTTGTAGATTTGTAATCTCCTCTATTTCTAAGCTTCTTATAGCAAGAGGTCGGGCATGCTTGTTGTTTCTGTATTGGTTCTGTTTGTAGATTTGTAATCTCCTCTATTTCTAAGCTTCTTATAGCAAGAGGTCGGGCATGCTTGTTGTTTCTGTATTGGTTCTGTTTGTAGATTTGTAATCTCCTCTATTTCTAAGCTTCTTATAGCAAGAGGTCGGCCATGCTTGTTGTTTCTGTATTGGTTCTGTTTGTAGATTTGTAATCTCCTCTATTTCTAAGCTTCTTATAGCAAGAGGTCGGCCATGCTTGTTATTTATTTGGTATTGATTAATATTAGGGTTTTCTATGATATCTCTTGTGCAGGATGGCTGAGGGAGAGACTTAATTTTGTAGTAATACTTTGCAATTAAGTATTTTCTTCGGATCTCTAGTGGAGGTTCTACTGCCTCTACGTTCAGGCTGCATATTGGGCTTGATCTGAAGGCACCCAGTGCTAGACGTAGTCCTGTGTTTGATATTGTGTTAAGCATTTTCAGTGTAGTGGGCTTGGCAGATGAGTATGCTACGCATCCATAATCCAGAAGGGACCTGGTGTAACATCGATAGAAGTTTAGCAGTACTTTTCTGTCTGCACCCCATTTAGTGTTTGCTAGAACTCTCAAAATATGCAGAGATTTTTTACATTTAACGAGAAGTTCTTTTAAGTGGGGAACCCATGTGAGGTGTTTGTCAAAATTAATTCCTAAAATTTTTATTGTTGTTGTTTTTGTAATGTGTGTATCGTACATAGTATGTTGGTAGTCTATGTTCCGTCTTTTCTTTGTAAATAATATAGATTTTGTTTTGGTTGTCGAGAACTTCATACCTGTTTTGTCGTTCCAGAGTGTAAGTGTATTGATTGCGTTCTGTATTCGGTCTTGGGCTTGTTCAGTGGATTTTGAAGTGTAGAATATTAAAAGATCGTCAACATACAGGCTATATTCAATGTCAGGGGGTATGTATTCGACAATTGTATTCATTCCAATGATAAATAGGGTTGTACTTAGTACGCCCCCTTGAGGTACTCCCGTCTCTAGTTGATGTATATCGGAGAAACAGTTGCCATTCCTTACTGTGAAAGATCTTCTAGAGAGAAACCCAGCAATAAATGCCAAAGGTTTTCCTCGTATTCCCCATTCAGAGAGTTGTTTGAGGATAACATCTTGCCGGATTGTGTCAAAGGCTTTGTTTATGTCAAATGAGACTGCTAGGAGGGATTTTTTATTTGTAAATGCGTTAAGAATAGAGTTTTCTAGTCTAACGATGTGGTCGGCTGTCGAATGATTTGTCCTGAATCCACATTGGAATTTAGAGAGGAGACCTTGTGACTCAATATACCATAGTAGCCTTTTGTTGAGCATTTTTTCAAATAGTTTGCAGACGCAGCTTGTCAGGGAAATCGGTCTGTAACTGGAAGGGTCAGGTTTTGTTTTGTTTGGTTTTAGTATAGATATAATTGTGCTATGTCTCCAACAGTCAGGGTAATTTCCTGTGTTAGAGATATTATTGAAAATTTGTAGTAGTTTGAATTTTTTATTCTGAGGTAAATTTTTGATCATGCATTCGTGATTTTATCAGGACCTGGGGATGTTATCTTAGAGTTCGTTAGAGCATAAGTTAGTTCGTCAAATGAAAAGGGTTCGTCTAAAGGTATAGTAACGGAAGGAGTGGATAAGAGTGTCATATCATGATAGTTGTGTTCAGGTAACTGTATGTCAGGCGGTTTTGAGATGTTAGTATAGTATTCAGCAAGATGGTCGCATATTTGTTTAGGGTCAGTGATAATCGAGTCTTGTATTTTAAGCGCAGATATGTATGTGCTTTCTTTTTTGTGTGAGATACGTCTCATTCTGTCCCATATTACTTTTGAAGGTGTGTTTCTGTTGATGGATGATACAAATTCGATCCAGCTTTGTTTTTTACTCTCCACAATTACGTATCGGGCAACCGCTTTGGCTTTTTTATACTTTATTAAATTGTCGCTTGTAGGGCTGCGTCTAAACGCATTTAGTGTCTTACGTTTTTCTTTTACGGCTTGCCTACATTTCTCATTCCACCAAGGGACTGGCTTGAGTTTTTTAATAGGGTTTGTTTTAGGGATTGTTTGGTCTGCAGCTGATATTATTTTGTTGTTGAAATCGTTTATAGTATTTATGGTGTTCGAGTTTTCAGGCTCTATAAAATATTGTTGAAATGTAGTCCAGTCAGCTTTTTTAGTGTTATATCTTGGAGTCGAAAGGTAAATTTCCGACGTGTAATCTGTGTTAATGAGGATGGGAAAATGGTCGCTGTTCATCGGGTCATAGTTTACTTTCCAGTCGAATTTTGTGTGTGCGTCAGGTGTACAAGTAGTTATGTCGATATTAGAGTATGTTCCTGTTCGTGCGCATAGGTGGGTGTGAGAGTCATCGTTAAGAGGGATTAGATCGTTATTATCCAGTACCTGTTCTATTACTCGGCCTCTAGTATTAGAGTATGTTCCTGTTCGTGCGCATAGGTGGGTGTGAGAGTCATCGTTAAGAGGGATTAGATCGTTATTATCCAGTACCTGTTCTATTACTCGGCCTCTAGTATTAGAGTATGTTCCTGTTCGTGCGCATAGGTGGGTGTGAGAGTCATCGTTAAGAGGGATTAGATCGTTATTATCCAGTACCTGTTCTATTACTCGGCCTCTAGTATTAGAGTATGTTCCTGTTCGTGCGCATAGGTGGGTGTGAGAGTCATCGTTAAGAGGGATTAGATCGTTATTATCCAGTACCTGTTCTATTACTCGGCCTCTAGTATTAGAGTATGTTCCTGTTCGTGCGCATAGGTGGGTGTGAGAGTCATCGTTAAGAGGGATTAGATCGTTATTATCCAGTACCTGTTCTATTACTCGGCCTCTAGTATTAGAGTATGTTCCTGTTCGTGCGCATAGGTGGGTGTGAGAGTCATCGTTAAGAGGGATTAGATCGTTATTATCCAGTACCTGTTCTATTACTCGGCCTCTAGTATTAGAGTATGTTCCTGTTCGTGCGCATAGGTGGGTGTGAGAGTCATCGTTAAGAGGGATTAGATTGTTATTATCCAGTACCTGTTCTATTACTCGGCCTCTAGTATTAGTTATTGTCGAATTCCAGGAAAGGTTTTTAAAAATCCACCTAATTTTTTTTTTAATTTCGAGGAGGAAATAATTCTATGTAATTGAATTGGCAAACCGCCAGTATTTGTACGGGAAAATACTATTTGACACTATTTTAGGAGTATATTGTCTCATTTACTATGTCGTCAGATCTTGCCTCAAGTTGCCTATTTATTAGGTATTTTATTTTTAGTGCTAATATCTAAAAATGTATTTATGTAGAAATAAAACAACACATTCAAATCTGATAATACTCGTTAAGTGGGTGTTGTATTTTTTTTTTTTTATTCACCAACGGAAAAAAGTACGGTTACCTCCACATGGTGTTTCCTGGGTAACTCTAAAGTCCGTGCAATAATAAGCTGTACAAAATTATGTAGTAGCGTTAATTTTGATCATAACTTATTTAAAGCAATATAAAAACTACTTATCGGCCGTGGCGAAGCACGGGTATTCAGCTAGTAACTACTTATCGGCCGTGGCGAAGCACGGGTATTCAGCTAGTAACTACTTATCGGCCGTGGCGAAGCACGGGTATTCAGCTAGTATTAAATATTCTTCCAACTTTGAAGTCTCATTATTATACTAAACTAGCTGTTACCCGGTGTGCAATGCTACACCTACTTTATATTAAATATCTGTAGCCGGGCGTACCATGCTACACATGCTTCATATTAAATAGTTGTAACCCAGCTTCCATGGTACGCCTACTTTATATTATATATTTAAAAAAATGAATGATTATATTATATTGGTCCAAATTATGAGAATATAAGATAATAAATTGAGAGCTCGGCTGAAAAAGTTATTTTCCATTTTTTTTTTAGAGAAAGTGGGGTGGAAATTAAATTGATCCTTATTTTTTAAAAAGTACCCTTACTTTTAAAATGGTATTACAATTAAGTGATTCCAAATAATTTAATTGCAATACCGTTTTAAAGAAAATCCAAACCAAACTCCCTGTGTTTAATTTTTTTAAAGAAAAAAAAAATATGTGGTCCATAAATAAATATTCATAAAAAATAGCAATACAAATGAGGCATTTAATTAAGGTTATGATTAGTTATAAGTTGTCAAAACCTACAACTGAAACTATATTCTTTATTTTCATTGATTTTTTTTTTTAAATATAATATTTATTTATTTTAAGGTCTTCACATCTAAAGCTAAAACCTCAACCTTGCGCAAATATAATATTAATATGTTATATTGTTTATTTGTTCATGTAATAATCCGTAACTGAGTTTTTTTTATGAATGAAAAAGTAGGTAAGTCGTGCAGGGTTTATGTTATGTATGCCAAAAGGAAAGTTTTAAAAACATAGTTTGTTGTTTCACATACACTTTCACATATTTTTGTTCACTTTTTTTTTCCTTTCTATTAAAGCTTCTGTTTCAAATTTTATGGTTCATGCACTCTTCTATAAGGATAGTCCTTCTATCAGAGGAAATAGGGGCCTCTAAGAATAAAAACAAATTTAAGATATTTTTCTTGCAGTTATGGACAACAATGAATTAAAGGTATTTGGGAATTTCAATAACGACATTGACTTGGCGAGCAACAATATTTTTACCAGAATTGCAACCGTATTTAAACATTTAGTCCAAGAGCTGGTAACACACTTTTCAAGTGTTTTATGTGCCTTGAAATTGTGCTATAGTGGGTCTCTAGTGTAGATAAAAAGGTAAGTATGTGGTTGCTGGACATACCTTGAAACACCAGGTACTGCGCATGGTAATCAGTAACAAACTATGGGCCAAAAATAGTGTTTTATTCAGAAGCCATAAGTGTTCAATGTAAAATTAAGACAATTCTATAATGAATAATATATAAGGCAGACACTTTTAAGTGGGATACATATAAAAAAAAAAAAAAAAAAAACCCGAAGTGGGTTTTTGTAATATTAAATGAAGTCTCTTCTTCACACTGCTATTTAAACACCATAATTGAAAATAATTACAAAAGGGCAGACACTTTTTGTGAGGTTTAGTAATCAGCAGACATGAAAATAAACTCAGCCGATGATAGACTGCAATACACTGTGTGTAACCGTAAGAGTGAGTGAGAGCACCAATCATCTGGACAGGACAGTTGTGGCTGTTCTAGAAATAAAGCAACTTGCCTTAATTATACATTAAAGATTGTTGGCTTCTGAATAAAATACCATTTTAGTGACATATTTTTTTAACACCTTTCCCCTATGTGCAGTACCTGGTGTTCCAAGGTATGTCCAGGATACACATATATGCCTTACCTATCCACGACATGCAATACACCAAAATTCCAAGGTGCATAAAACACTTCATGAAATGTGCGTTACCAGCTCTCCGACTAAATGTTGACAGTCAGAGGATATAACTATCTCAGACAAAAGAAAGCATATGTCAGAATATAATGATTAAATTATTATGGATATTAAATTAATAAAAAATTGCATGGAAAATTTAATTACTTATTCATTTATTAGAACACCACAATTCACGTGACTTCCTCTTCTTATAAAAATAATATTTTAATACATTAATTTATCTGCAAAAAAAAATAGCATGCATTAAGAATAACTTTATTAAAAAAAAAATAAAGTGAGGCTGCCCAAATTAATAGGGTTGCTAAACCATACAGCTCTTGTAATAATAAAATAATGTTTCAAAACGTGGTGAAAATTAATTCATTTATATACATTCATTTGTATGATTATAAACATTTATGTAATTTATTATGTACATCTATCTATATGCGAATAAAAAAATAAGTTAAATATAACAACATTTAATATAATATTTTAATAATATTTGCATATGTATGTGAGAGAATTAATTTAAAGTTCATAAATTTAAGTCCTTTACAAAATGACATTGTTCACAAAGGAGTTTTTAATGTTTAAAAAAATCTTTATGTTTTAAACAAAAAGTTCTATCTTTTTGGAAAATCTTGGAACCTTAAACTTAAAGGTACATATTCTGCATATGTAGACTCTTCTGTAAGATCTTTTTTCTTTCTCGATTTCCAGTATAATACATTACCAATGTATAAGAAATTATTAATAAGAAAACCAGTGGTGGATTTTCCTTCTAAATGATCATTTAAGAATATAGTCCCTACATCCATCTGTTTGAACAACATTTAGACCCATTTGATATCTTCAACTTTCTTATTTCAACAAAATCTCAAGCATTATTTTATTTCAAACTATCTTTTTCTCTATCCCAAAAATCACAATCGCTTGAACTTTATCAGATTCACCCTCAGCCAATCCAATACAGCTTATGTTTTCTTGGGTAACATCAACATGCCTAGCGACAATGATTTTATTATTCAAAAGTACTTTATATCCCACTTCACTATAACCGATTAAAATGCACATATTCACCTTTTTATCCCATTTAGAAGTTATTATTTGTTCTGGTTTCCTAACAAAATTTTTACTACCATATAAATTAAAGTTAGAAACATCTGGTTTCTTTCCAAAACAGTTTTCATAGGGTATTTTATTGTCAATGGTGTTAGCTAAAGAGAGATTTTTCAAATAAGTTGCTGCACTGACCATTTCTGGCCAACATTTTTTTCTACAATAGCTTCTGCCAGTAAACAATGAGATATATTCATAATTGTTCTAGTAAATCACACCATTTAATTCATGAACATATGAGGGACAGGGATTAATTATGATACCCTTTTTTTTTTTTTGGTAGTCATAATTCTTACAATTTAAATATTCCTTACCAATGTCATATCTCACAATACCAATTCTCTTATTTCCTAAGTTTTCGACCTCATTTACTTATTGAACAAAGGAATGAAAAACTTCTGTTTTAGGTTTAATAGTTTAAATCCTAGCAATCTTACTATTTATTAGAGTGAGACCGCGACAAAGGGAATTCATCACTAAACACTTAAATAACAATAAACAATACTGAACAATTATGAAGAAATTAACATGAGAGCAATCTTACTATAATCATCTATAAATGAAACAAAATATTTTTCACCTTTGAGACTCATAGTTAAAAAAAGGTCCACATCAGTGTAAACAATTCCAAAATACTTTTAGCCTTGTTCTTATTGTTATTTACACACTTCATCAGTTTCAATAAAAAAGTTAAGTGTTTTTCCACATACTAAAACCCTCTCCATCAAATACCAGTACATATTCATTTATTCATTAAACAGAAAAGCGAGTGAGAGATACCGAATACTATAACCGACATTGCAACCTTCCTTTACTAAAGAGATAAAAAAACTCTCTCAACAAAAGTATTGAAATTATTAAAGTTCTGAATAGAAACATGAACACTTAATTATAATATATTAGTCCAAATTATGATTAGATAAACACAGAACATTTTTATGATATACTTATTTATACGATATAGCTGTTACCCGGTGTGCAATGCTACACCTAATTTATATTAAATATCTGTAGCCAGGCGTACCATGCGACACATGCTTCATATTAAATAGTTGTAACCCAGCTTCCATGGTACGCCTACATTATATTATATATTAAAAAAAATTAATTATTATATGATATTTGTCCAAATCATGAGAATATAAGATTATAAATTGAGTGCTCGGCTGAAAAAATTATTTTCCATTTTTTTAGAGAAAGTGGGGTGGAAAATAAATTAATCCTTATTTTTTAAAAAGTACCCTTATTATAAAAAGTATACTTATTTAAAAAAGTACCCTTATTTTAAAATGGTATTACAGTTAAATGATTCCAAATAATTTAATTGCAATACCGTTTTATAGAAAATCCAAACCAAACTCCCTGTGTTTAATTTTTTTAAAGAAAAAAAAAATATATGGTCCATAAATAAATATTCATAAAAAAATAGCAATAAAAATGAGGCATTTAATTAAGGTTATGATTAGTTATAAGTTGTAATAATCTATAACTGAAACTATATTCTTTATTTTCATTGATTTTTTTTTTAAATATAATATTTATTTATTTAAAGGGCTTTGCATCTAAAGCTAAAACCTCAATGTTGCACAAATATAATATTAATGTGTTATATTGTTTACCTGTTCATTTAATAATCAGTAACTGAGTTTTTTTTATGAATGAAAAAGTAGGTAAATGGGGCAGGGTTTATGTTATTTATGCCAAAAGGAAAGTTTTAAAAACATAGTTTGTTGTTTCAAATACACCTTCACATATTTTTGTTCAATTTTTTTTCCTTTCTATTAAAGCTTCTGTTTCAAATTTTATGGTTCATGAGCTCTTCTATGAGGATAGTCCTTCTATCATAGGAAATAGGGGCCTCTAAGAATAAAAACAAATTTAAGATATTTTTTTTTTTTTTGCAGTTATAGACAACAATGAATTAAAGGTATTTGGGAATTTCAATAACGACATTGACTTGGCGAGCAACAATATTTTTACCAGAATTGCAACCGTATTTAAACATTTAGTCCAAGAGCTGGTAACACACTTTTCAAGTGTTTTATGTGCCTTAAAATTTTGCTATAGTGGGTCTCTAGTGTAGATAAAAAGGTAAGTATGTGGTTGCTGGACATACCTTGAAACACCTGGTACTGCGCATGGTAATCAGTAACAAACTATGGGCCAAAAATACTGTTTTATTCAGAAGCCATAATTCTTTAATGTAAAATTAAGGCAATTCTATAATTAATAATATATAAGGCAGACACTTTTAAGGGGGATAACATATAAAAAAAAACCGAAGTGGGTTTTTTGTAATATTAAATGAAGTCTTTTATTCACACTGCTATTTAAACACCATAATTGAAAATAATTACAAAAGGACAGACACTTTTTGTGAGGATTAGTAATCAGCAAACATGAAAATAAATTCAGCCGATGATAGACTGCAATACACTGCGTGTAACCTTAAGAGTGAGTGAGAGCACCAATCATCAGGACAGGACAGTAGTGGTAGTTCTAGAAATAAAGCAACTTGCCTTAATTATACATTAAATATTGTTGGCTTCTGAATAAAATACCATTTTTATATATTTGACATATTTTTTTAACACCTTTCCCCTATTTGCAGTGCCTGGTGTTCCAAGGTATGTGCAATACAGCAAAATTCCAAGGTGCATAAAACACTTCATGAAACGTGCGTTACCAGCTCTCTGACTAAATGGTGACAGTCAGAGGATATAACTATCTCAGACAAACGAAAGCATATCTCAGAATATAATGATTAAATTATTATGGATATTAAATTAATAAAAAATTGCATGGACAATTTAATTAATTATTTATTTATTAGAACACCACAATTCACATGACTTCCTCTTCTTATAAAAATAATATTTCAATACATTAATTTATCTGCAAAAAAAAAAAAAAATAGCATGCAAAAGAAATATTATAAGAAGAAGAACACTTTATTAAAAAAAAAAATTAAAGTGAGGCTGCCCAAATTAATAGGGTTGCTAAACCACACAGCTCTTATAATAATAAAATAATGTTTCAAAATGTGGTGAAAATTAATTAATTTATATACATTCATTTGTATGATTATAAACATTTATGTAATTTATTATGTACATCTATCTATATGCAAATAAAAAAATAAGTTAAATATAACAATTTGCATATGTATGTAAGAGGATTAATTTTAAGTTCATAAATTTAAGTCCCTTACAAAATGACATTTTTTACAAAGGAGTTTAAAAAAAAAAAATCTTTATGTTTTAGAAGTTCTTTATGTATAAAACAAAAATTTCTATCTTTTTGGAAAGTCTTAGAAATATAAACTTCACTTAAAGCTACATATTCTGCAAATGTAGACTCTTCCGTAACATCTTTTTGTTTAATCGATTTACAGTATAATGCATTACTAAATAACCTAATAAGAAAACCAATGGTGGATTTTCGTTCTAAATGATCATTTAAGAATGTAGTCTCTACATCCATCTGTTCAACATTAAATCCTTTTGATATCTTCAACTTTTTTATTTTCAACAAAATCTCAAGCATTATTTTGTTTCAAACTATCTATTTCTCTATCTGTAGCTTTTACACAAAAATCACAATCGCTTGATCTTTATCAGATTCACCCTTTAGCCAATCCAATACAGCTTATGTTTTCTTGGATAACATAAACATGCCTAGCGACAATGATTTTATTATTCAAAAGTACTTTATATCCCACTTCACTATAACCGATTAAAATGCACATATTCACCTTTTTATCCCATTTAGAAGTTATTTGTTCTGGTTTCCTAACAAAATCTTTACTACCATATAAATTAAAGTTAGAAACATCTGGATCCTTTGAAAAAAATATTTCATAGGGTATTTTATTCTCAATGGTGTTAGCTAAAGAGAGATTTTTCAAATAAGTTGCTACACTGACCATTTCTGGCCAACATTTTTTTCTACAATAGCTTCTGCCAGTAAGCAATGAGATATATTGTTCTAGTAAATCACACACAAACACCGTTTAATTCATGAACATATGTGGGGCAAGGATTAATTTTGATACACTTTTTTTTTTGGTAGTCATAATTCTTACTATTTAAATATTCCTTACCAATGTCACATCTCATAATACCAATTCTCTTATTTCCTAAGTTTTTAACCTAATTTACTTATTGAACAAAGGAATGAAAAACTTCTGTTTTAGGTTTAATAGTTTAAATCCTAGCAATCCTACTATAATCATCTATAAATGAAACAAAATATATTTCACCTTTGAGACTCATAGTTAGAAAAGGTCAGCATACAACACCGTCAACAATTCCAAAATACTTTTAGCCTTGTTCCTACTTTTTTCAAAAGGGACACGATTCATTTTACAACACAAATTTTATAAATTTATATCAGGTCCAGATAAACTGATTCTTTACTCCCTTAAATGCACTTGAAGTTCTCCCAAAACTTGATTCCTTGATATTTCATTTCAGTTGTTTGAATTAAATAAAGTTAAGCGTTTTACCACATACTACAACCCTCTCCATCAAATACCAGTACAAACATATTCATTTATTAATTTAAGAGAAACAGCGAGTGAGAGATTACTTCATAACCGACATTCATATAACCTACATTGCAACCTTCCTTCTCTACTATAGAAATAATATAAAAGCGCCTCTTAATAAAAGTATTGAAAATATTAAAGTTTTGAGTAGAAACATGAAAACTTACTTATATGATATTAGTCCAAATTATATTAGATAAACACAGAACATTTTTATGATATACTTACTTATACGATATTACTCCATATTCTGGTTAGAGCCCAGTGTTGCCCTAGGCAATCAAATCAAAATAGATTTGATATGAAGAAAATTGATCTGATATTAAGAAAATTGATCTTAAAATCAGATCTTGTCCAAACTCTGAGAATATAAACCTACCATTTAGATAAACAAACAATATAAACAAAATAAAAGTAATCAGTTATTTTGCAAAAGAAAAACTTTTCGCCCAAAAAAAGTTTTGTATTGCCTTTCTTCTTTGAAAAAGTTGCAACACTGGAAGAAAATGGCTATTTCGGAGAATTTACTCCTTCATAAATGACATTTTCGAAGGCGTAACTCCCGAACTGTGAATCCTAGAAGATTTTGAGCTAGACTACGAGATTTCCCGGATCAAGACGTATCTATGTGCGAAGTTTGGTCAATATCAGTCAAACGGTGTGGATTTGTATAAGGAACAAACAAACAGAAAAACAGAAAAACAGAAAAACAGAAA